>VZTL01029762.1:0-16806 GCA_013400535.1 Scopus umbretta
TTCTGCTGAAGTGTCTGCCAAGCTTCTGAGCATCTTCATACTGCTTTTGAACATCCTTTCAGATGTATCCCTGCCAAACCAACTAAGACAGGCATATTATTTCTGGGTGACTTGGTTACTCTAAGGCCATCCCTGACAGGCTTCTAATCTCACATTTTATGCTAGAAGACATCAAGATGTCATGTTTATCAACCCGGTCACTTTATGTCCTGCTTTACAAAATATTTAGGGAATGTGAATTGGCCCTAAATAACAGAGTGCTGCTGTAACATTTACTATAATCTGATACCATGGCACACCCCAGCTAGTTTAAAACTTGAGTGAGATTTTAACATCATTACTCTTCCTGCAACTAAAACTGGATTTTGACCTGTTTCAGGCTTAAGAGAATCGAAACTTATCTTGAAAGGTGCTTCCAAGTACTGCTCTGACAGTTCATGGCTGTTGTGATACATGTAAAAGGGTTATCCTCAGGAGTACCGCTGCAAGAGCACCTGTTTTTTTGTGGGGGTTTTGTTTTTCTGGTTTTTTAAACTTGTTACATAATAAACAGTGCTGTGTAACTAGTTTTATTCCATGTGTTTATGCATCAAGATGTATGAACTTAAAGCATGAATAAAGCACTATCTAGGAAATAGCACAAGAATTATGGTTGGCAACAGACCTTAAGCATATAATCAGTGGTTCAGAACAATGATACAGCCTTTAATTATATGATCACATATTTTTCCACTGGACTTACTATTGCAGAGGCTGGAGGGCACATAGCAGAAGAGGCAGAAGGCTTTATGAGAGAAAGAACAGCCTTGTGACATGGACCAGAAAACACGCCACTGAACTACAGCTGACTAGAGCAAAACTAAGACATCAGAGATGAAAAATTTCACATCTGAAGCGCATATGCAGTTCTTCGGGCTCCACAACTTGGAGTGATTAGCGTAAGATTAGAAAAGCTGGGTTTTGTTTGGGACACAGAATGGCACCTCTCCAGCTCCGTGTCTATTCCTCTGCCAAGCTCCCGTTTCAGGTTCCTAGTAGAAACACTGGGAATGCTACAGCTTGTAAATACAGCAATGGAAAAAGTTTGAGCAAACTTTTTTTTTCAAATGTTTGAATGGACAAAGTTCAGCAATAGACTATTTGGGGAAAGGGACTGGAAGAGGAAAAAAAACTTGTATGCAGCTCATATAAGAGCATCAGGTTAGAAGCAGCAGACTATGTTCTTTCTTCTTATTATACATGGAGGGTATCAATATTTCTTTACCTTGACCTTTTGGTGTTGGAGGAATTATATCAGGTGGGTCACAGATGATAACACCTTCTCTTAATTGAGCGTAATGGGTTGTTTCACCAAATGTACACAAAATGTGGTCACTCTCATTCAAAGCTGGCAATGGACTTACAGTCAGTTCCACCTGGAAACAAAATTTAAAAAGGGTAAAATATTTGAAAGAAGCAAACCAAGACCCAGTAAAATTTATGGCCAGAGAATTTCGACCTGCTCTTTTTCTTTGGCCAGCGGTGATATTTTGGCTAGTATAACAGAAGACGGTTCTCCTTTTCAATTTTGATTTCTTCCAATCTGCTAATCTTTTCTTCTTATACCTCTACCAATTTTTCTAGGCTGGGTTTATGTTGAATTAGACTAGTACAAAAACTTCTTGTCCTGTCAATGCAATATAGTAGAACAAAAATGTCTGTACAGACATACCCTAAGCCTTTTATTCTTGTCCTCAGCGTTCAGTTTAGCAACAGTAAACAGAGCAGTTAACACTTAAATCCTGATGAACTCAGTTAAATTCCATTAACCTTAGGTGTTACTGGTGAATAATGAAACTAAGGCTGGATGGGCTGGAAAAGCTGGAGTTTGAAAGGGCTGAAGAGAAAAGTGGCTTCCTCAAGACTCAATGTACATGGAGGAAATCCACTGAGATCTATCACTAACTGCTGAAAAAGGATTTCTGAAAGAGTGATGGTAAGATCTTAACCTCCTCAAGGAAATTATTAATACAGAGTGCATGTGAGAAACTAAAAGCAAAATAAAATGGGAAAACTTAGCAAGAAAAGAGGAAAAAATTGAAATGGCATTTTGGATGCTGTCCTTCATTTAATGCTTCAGGTGTATTAATTACACAGTTTAATTTTCTCCCTTTTGTACTTGACACTTTCGCACTGAAACTGGTCCACTATGTTATGAGCTGCAATGTTTTTTGGTGAGTAAAGGAGTCATGAGGAGACAGTGGCATTAGTGATGGTACATGCAGCATGTAAATGCTCATTTGAAGTTGGATTTGGTTTTAATTGTTAGGTACTTTGGCCTCAGATGCTGATGTGAAACACCAGAGACTTGTCAACACAAGTTGACAAGATCTGTACTAAGAGAAGATGTGGATTTCAAGTGGACTAGTTACACTCTACTAACATTTTTATTCGACACAGAAATGGCCTTAACACAATGCTGTTTACATCATTGAGGAACAGAATTAAACTGACTTGACTTAAAGTCTCTTTCTTTCTTATTAAAAGGGATTAAAAGCCATTTTATTGATTTTACTTGCAGAGCACCCCCAGGAAGCCCTCAGTCTGCAATGGCATGGCTCCATTTGGAGTTAGAGCAAGCTATGACACCCTGGTCACACTCTGAACACTCAGTTTTGTTGTCACAGAGTCATTTTGCATGCTGACTTTACCTTCTCCATGCACCTAGACTTCGCTGTGTAGGCAAATCCACTGCTGATTTGAAAGCTTCGCTGCTTACTTAAGTTTATGCTCAAGTAAGCTGAAAGGGCAGCATGAAATCTCCGCTATCAATTACTTTTTATGGGTTATACAACATTGTGCAACACTTTCATAATATTCAGATAAGTCTAAGTGCTTTATCATCCACACTAGTGCATCATTTTGGTGACACTGTGAGAAATGCTGGAGACTGAGATACCCAAAACACTATCCTATTCCTAGTCATCTCTGTGCATAAAGAAATGCAGATATTCATTTTCCTGGCAGTCACATAAATGTGCTTTAAGAACATGTAGGGAAAGCACTTTCTTGTCATACCTTTGCAGGGGCTCTGCGACTCATATTTAGAGGGTTGGCACTAATGATAGTCACGCATGTGCCACTTGGACTCCATAGCCAGTGGTTCTCCTTATCAGCTGTTCCACAATCTGCCTTCTTTGTGCACCTGACAAAACAGGAACAAAAACCAAAGCAAAGCAATATTACAGCTGGACTCTGCTTTCTCTGAACTACACAACAATTTCAGGATTAGAGACTGAAATTACAACACAAGATGACTGGGAATTTGCTTTAATATTGACTATTCGGGTTGCTAATAGACAACTCTTAATAGAATAAGTGGAGGGATATTGATGGTTTGAGCTGTCAAAAGCAAGTGAGGAAACATATACCTATAGTATTTTGGACACCACCTTGGATTAGACAACCCAAACCCAAACAAAGGCATATTTAGCACAGGAGCCATCAGGCAATGGAGACATTGCCTTATCATCCGAAACTAGGCTGATTAATCTTCATTGTAATATATAACAAACTCTTGAATGAGTGGGCACAGTCTAGCTTTTCTGCAGGTCAAGTGGCAGACAGCAATGTGTTGCCAGCAAAACGACACCCAAATGTGTGAATGCAATAGAGGAGTATTGCTGGAGGCACACAGGCTTGCAGAGAGCTCCTGTGAAACCATAGCACTAGAAATGTTACTTTTGTAGTGAATGTTCTCATTAACTCCTGCCACTGCTTAAGACCTGTCTCTGCCAGGGTACCGTCACCATTATGGTAAGACAATAGTAGTTGTGCAGCCTCACCAAAAATATTGGGAGATTTTCCCAGCTCACGTACAAGAAGGACAGAAAGAAGAGATGCTGCAGTGCAGAAGCTGCATAGGTGGCTATAAAAGCTTGTTGAAGTGTGTGTGTGGGGACAGTCTCATGTGTATTATTTTCATTCTGTGCAAAGTTTAGGAGAAAATGCTGTAGGATCTCTGGCTGCTGTAGCAGTCTATTAACTTGTCAGGGGCTTTAGCACAGTGCAGTTGCTGCCCAGTTCTGTCAACTCTACCCTTAAAGATATCATTTACAGAGTCTACATTCATATAACATATCCCTAAACATACTGTTAAGGGCTGTGTGGAACGATGAGGCAGAACTTGCTGCAGATGAGAAAAACATTAGAAATCAAACACATTTTTTCCTCACTGGAAATAAATACTAGCAAATGCAAAAATTCATGTTTGCCTGTTCTCAGAGACCACTAATACTTTGAGATATTGAGGTCAGCGGTCATATCATAAACCTGAAGGGAAATCTAGGGAAAATTGCCTTTTCTATGATATATGACATGGCCTTCAACTCCCAGCAGCCCAGGAGGAGTTTGAGGTGTATATTCCAAATCCCCAGGTTTCATCCACAGCAACTGAAACCCAGGCTGGAAGAGTTACAGTATATTACATAAACCTGCATGCGCTGCATAAGTTTTTCTGCAGTGCTCCATATTATGCTACACATCAGGCTGATAGGTAACTTAATGTGATAGTTCACATTTCCAGACAGGAAGCTAGAAGGCTGAAATTCATCTGCATACTATAATTAAATAGCCCCTTTGTTCCAACAGCAAGTACTTAGAATCACGAATTCCCAACCGCTCATGCCAAGGGGTTAATTAACTTAGTAGTCAAAAAGAGAGCTACAGGACTGCTCTTCCCTCTCACCACTCCAATCAATGAAAAGTGCAAGGAAGAGACATTCCAGAGCTGTACAGTGCTGTCCTGGTTTACATGTGTTTGAATATTAATTCAGTTAACCTCTGCAGATAGTCAGTCAAATGCCACTTTCTGCTCTCCTACAGTTTGGTGAGGGTTCAGTGTAGCTACACACCTTGATAGATGATGTTTATACAAAACCAGCATTTGAGCTACATACTTTATTTCAGACATGGACAGTTTTTTTCTTTTATGCTCTGTTTTACACTTTCCTGCTCTATTTAAAATATATGCTATATTTTCTGAATTTTAAATAAGGAGCACTTTTAATTTCTAGGAGAATATTTGACTGTACAGTTCAGAGAGTGATAATATATGCAGTTAGAAGACATATACTGATTTTCAATACAGGCAGAAAAGTATACATTTTTCCAAACTAATCAAATCTGCAGAAGTCAATGGGGTTTTATTTGTGTGCACAGAAGATTGATATCAATGTCTGCATGATAAAATTAAATCACTACCAGGAGCATAAGGCTGAGTACAAAAAGCTGGGATTGCTACACTGAGCAGTTAGCTGCAGCACGCATCAAATTTCGAGCTGTTCTACTGCCTGTACCTTAGAAAACACCAGCAGCACTCACCTGCCCTCTCTCACACACCAGCCACAGTATGGATCCCTTGCTTGAGTACACTTCTCACAGTCTGAGTATTTGTGGCAGTCCTGCACAGGTAGCCGATGCACCTGGAGAACCAAAAGTAAGGCAAACTGTAAAGGGTCTGAAGAAGGCACAAGGATACAGGAACATTTGTGGACAGGAGTACAGCGCTGTTGCCTGTGGCAGCAGAATACTTGACCCTGTATTATTATGACCAGAACTCAGTTTGATTTTAAGAAAATCCATACAATACCAGAGTTGGTTACCCTCCTTAACAAAGTCCAAATTTACACACTTCTCCTGCTCTTTTTCTCTTCAATAGTCTGTAATCTCTCTTCAAAGTAACATAGGACATTGTCATAATCAAGATTCAGGAGCAAGTTTCCAAAAATTTAGCTTTTCAGCCCCTCCAGTTACGTTACTTCTGGAAATCCGCACTACAGCAGCCACTGGAGAACAGCAACTGCATGAACTGCTCTCCAAATTCAAGAAACAGATACTGCAGCACAGATACTTTTGAAAGGCTAACTTGGTACTGGCTAGATCTTTTTTTTTTTAAACAGAATATCCTCCCCTCTGTATTGCTAACATGGAGATGAAATCGTTTGGAAACACGATTGCCAGTGGCACTTTTAGCCAGAAGGCATCTCAGAAAGTTTGCAAGTGTGAGAGCCAAGGCGCTTCGGGTTACTGCACTTCTCCATGCATAACCCTCCACCATGCAATACATTCATGAAAGAAAATGGAAATAATTATGACAGGAAGCAGCAGGGAAAAGAGCATCATCAGTTCTCATGTCACTCTCCCAGTAAATATACGGCCTCTGGTTTTGATTTCCTTTGGTGCTGAGAATAAACAATTTTGTCTTTCTTTGGTGCACAAAAAAAGGAGCCAGCACACAACCATCCCTTTTAGCTGTGCTGCTGAAGTAATGCAAGAGGAGAACAGGACATATGTCTTTCCGTCGATGACTATGTTATACTTTTAAAGAGCACAAAATTCTAACAACAGTAACTCTGAGATGCAAGCTTTCTTTTTTCTACCTTATCCTCTCACTTAAAAGAACTGGCAATTACAAAGCTACTTTCAAAGTCTGAGTTTGGCCTTTTCTTTCACATTTGGAGAGTTCAGTCTGACTCAGTTAAGGAAAATATCAATATTGGGTAGTTTTCTTGCATGTATTAACACAGAGGTTTCCCTTTTCAGCATTTGCTTCTTCCACAGATTCTTACCTAACTGGAGCTGAGTTACTGGCACTCTGTTTCACTAACTGGTACCCATGAGTAATTTAATATCCAGTGAATGGCTTTTTTATGACAAAGTGTTTATTTCATAATTCTGGCAGGCAGAAACAAGCCCTAGAGATTGCCGTCTCTGCAAGTTTTATGTAAGCTTAATGGATTTAAAAAAAATAGTAGCTCCGCTTACAGCCAGCTTCAAAATGCAGAGAAACTAATTTTAGAGATTTTCTAATTGGCACTCTTAATCAAAGAGAGCGGTAAAAGCTAAAACAAGCAAACAAGCTAGTGATCGTGCTAAGTGACTGCCATGGGCTTCTGCTTTCCTCCCAGTATTCCTTCCAATAAGGCATCTGGGATCCTACCAGCAATGTTCACTTGTAACGAACGAGCGTGAGCATGGCAGGGGTGGTACGCTCCTTTCCAAGTCCCCCAAGAAGCTGCAAGGGATTCTTCCTGCTCTCTGCCCAAGCTCTGGGAGCAGAGCGGGGAGGAGGGGGCTGACTTTTGAAAGTATCTGCTCCAAGCCACCCACTGCTATTGACACAGCAGCAGAAGCTGGGAGGAGAAGTGAAACTGGAAAGCAAGAGCTTATTTCTCACTATGGCTCTTAACCTCTGTATTGTTCTTCCCTGTATTTCTCTCCATCTGATTTCTTTTTAAAGGCTGCTTCAAGTTATCACCCACCACATCATCACTTTCACTTTGCTCAAGTGCTTACAGAGCCCAAGCAATTAATTTCCAAATGCTGAGGCAGGCTGCATCTGCCAGGTAGCTTAGCATTAAGCACACCTATCAGTGCAGCTAGCCTGCCCTTTATTGTTTACCTCATTTTAAATAACTCTAACCCATTTTAACTCCCAGGGCAGGGTTCTGATATCTCTATTCCCACAACTCCCAGCTATGTTTAACCCAGAAGTGCATGTTTCAGCATTTATTCTTCTCCCCTCGCGTACGTTGCTTCGTTTCTCCCAGCTCTGAAGGCCTCCATTCTCCTCCTGTCTATCTGCTTCTAAAAGTGGGTGGGACTGCTCATTGTAATTAACTCCTGGAGATGACAGTAATGTAATGCCATTACAGAGCTCACAACTTTAGTTATTCATATTTAAACTGAACAGGTTTTGTAAAAGAAAACTATTATTCACATTATTCAGAAACCACAGTGTATATGAGAGCTACTTGGAAAAGATTAAACTGAAATCCTTTCTTATGCAGAAATTTGCTGCTTTCTAAATTTAAACATGTTGTAAAGATGAAATTATTTTTTTGCAAATTTTCTCTGAAAAATTTGTCTGTGGCCTTCCTAAATTCTTCCAGTTCAAGCAGACTGTCACCAGAAAACTTGTCTTCCTTCACAGTTGCTGCCACCCCTGCTCAGCAGCTCATGCCATAGCCTGGTGAGGACCTCAGGGCTTTTAAGAAATGTGCCAGCTTGTTAAACAGGGTGCCAGGATGCCCCGGCTTTCATGGACAATGTTGAAGTTTGGAGTTCTGTCCCAAATCTGAACAGAAGCCACAGAAGAAGTATCAATTACTCAAAAAAAAAAAAAAAAAAAATGAAATGACCTCTCTCACCCACTGTCATATTATTAAATGCTTTATCAGTCACCTATCTGGCACACACACGTCCTGGAGAGCTGCTGAACCATATGTTTGAGGCTGGCAGCTCCAGCCACCACAAAGAGAAGTGTCAGAAGAGGGTTACAACTGGAAGTGAAGGAGAAATGTGACATCCCTCTCGTCTCTTACTTGCTGTTTTTTCTTCCTTTCTTTACAAACCTCCATTGTGCCTCACCTGCCAGCACAGAGAAGGGGAACCTAGAAGAGACTGCCTGTGCCTTTCATAGCAAGGTCTGACCTTTCCTGCTGCACTCACTTGGTTCTAGCAGAAGCTTGAACTAAAGCATTTCCCAAAGATGTAATTCTCTCCATTGCTTCTTAGTTTTTGACAGCAAGACCCACTAAAACTCCTGGCAGCTTTACAGATGTCTAAATGCTATTATGTCAGCCACTAGCACCCTAAATCCTGAAGTACTCTTGAAAAGGACCAATGGCAGCTAAAGCATCCACTGGTACCCCATGGACACCACACCAAGTGCTAGTGCTGTCTAACCCCATGGCATGCGGGTGCAAACATCTCAACTTCATCCTTCTCACAGACTCCATAAGAGAGCTTTAGAGGTGAACTCACTTCCCATTCCCAATGGCTAAGCATCAAGGATATAACAGTTCCAAGTTACAACAATCAAGTCCATCAGCTTGGACTTGAGAAAGGTCTTCATACACACAGAGCAAGGGGGTGCCCCACCAAATGGGGCAACTGCCAGGAACAACTGAGAAATGTACAAATCTCAGGTAAAGTTGCAGAGAAAGTGAAAGCAGACCTGCTGCTTAACACAAGCAGGACACGTTACCTTGTCTGTGGTCATCACATACAGATTTTCTTGGGTTTGGTCAAGAACCAGGTCACTCTTTATGGGTTTGTTTAGTTCAATAGTAAGAGAGCTGTACTCAGTTGCAGTGGATGACAGGAACACCTATTTCACGGAAGAAAGAAAGGTGGTTAATGTTGCTTTTTTTCCCCAAATAACATTATATCTGGCTGCTAATGTAGAAGACAATAAAAAATGTTTCTATAAATACATTAACAACAAAAGGAGAGCTAAGGAGAATCTCCATCCTTTATATCATTATATGCAGGGGGAAACACAGTGACAAAGAATGAGGAAAAGGCTGAGATACTTAATGCCTTCTTTGCCTCAGTCTTTAACAGTCAGACCAGTTGTTCTTGGGGTACCCAGCCCGCTGAGCCGGAACACAGGGACAGGTTGAAAAACGAAGCCCCCATAAACCAAGGGGCAATGGTTAGCGACCTGCTACACCACTTAGACACACACAAGCTTATGGGGCCAGATGGGACTCACCCAAGGGTACTGAGGGAACTGGTGGAAGTGCTCACCAAGCCACTTTCAATCATTTATCAGCAGTCCTGGCTAACTGGGGAGGTCCCAGTTGACTGGAGGTTAGCAAATGTGACACCCATCTACAAGAAGGGACAGAAGGAGGATCCAGGGAATTACAGGCCTGTCAGTCTGGCCTCAGTGCTGGAGGTTATGGAACAGATCATCTTAAATGCCATCGCACAGCACATCCAGGACAACCAGGGGATCAGGCCCAGTCAGCATGGGTTTATGAAAGGCAGGTCCTGCTTGACTAACCTGATCTCCTTCTATGACAAGGTGACCTGCTTAGTGGATAAGGGAAAGGCTGTGGATGTTGTCTACCTCGACTTTAGTAAAGCCNCACAAGTCTTCTGAGGAGCGGCTGAGGGAACTGGGGTTGTTTCGCCTGGAGAAGAGAAGGCTGAGGGGAGACCTTATTGCTCTCTACAACTTCCTGAAAGGAGGGTGTAGTGAGGTGGGTGTCAGTCTCTTCCCAAGTAACAAGTGATAGGATGAGAGGAAACAGCCTCATGTTGCACCAGGGGAGGTTTAGTTTGGGTATTAGGAAAAATTTCTTCACGAAAGGGTCGTCAAGCATTGGAGCAGCCTGCCCAGGGAGATGGTAGAGTCACCATCCCTAGGGGTATTTAAAAGATGTGTAGATGTGGCACGTAGGGATATGGTTTAGGGGTGCACTTGGCAGTGTTGGGTTTATGGTTGGACTTGATCTTAAAGGTCTTTTCCAATCTAAATGATTCTATGATTAATGAAAATTCTGTGTTTACTCAAGTTCACAAATTCGCATTAGGGAAAACCTTTCAATTTGCAATATATGGCGTCAAAAGCAACAAGCAAAGTGTAAAACTCATGAAAAGAAATTGCTCACTACTAACAATAGCTAATATTTGTATCTTTTTTTGTAAATACTGATTTATTTTAGCACTGTAAAATTAAAATTCTCAGCTCAAAGTCTGCATTTGAAGGTGTTCAGATTTTTTGTCTTCCCTTATGGTAACCAACAGCTTCAGCTTCAAATTTCAAACCACATAGTGACACATGGCCATCTCTCCCCTTTCAAGCAAAAGAAGGTGTTTGGCTTTGCAGTCTTGACATTTTAACACCATAAACACGTGCACCCTTGAGCCCTACAGCACAGAGTCAGAACTTAGCAGAGCTCCAGCTTGGGCTTTGTATTGCCATCTCTATTCACTGAATGGCCAGAATGATTACAAAATGAAAAGTTGCTCTTAAACTAGTACGGGCTTGAATAGAGATAAGGCTAGAGCAGCTGTTAGATTACCCAAGGCTGTTTATACAGGGCTCTCAGTAGGTATCTAATCCTTCAGGAAAACTGTTATTCAGGCAATGCTAATTCAACCTGTGTATCGGATAGCTGAGGTATAGCAGAAATAATGTGTTTTTTCTTTGAAATTAAAAATAACAAGCTCCAAGAGAATTTGCTCCTGGTATGCTATCTTATAAATCCCATTTACTTTTAGAGTGGAAGCATGCTATCACTACAGTTTGCAACCTTTTAAACACATTTGTCTTTTAAGTCGGATTTGTTACCTTAAGAATTTTACCATCTGACGTTCCCAGAAAGGCCACGGTATGCCCATTCTCCACAGCCACAGTGATGGCCGTGAGATTCATCCCTTCTTTTTGTAGTACCGGCTTCTCTATAACACCATTCTTACTTCCCAAAAGGTACGGCAAGTGTTCGGAGCCACAGGGGAAATTTTTGCTTGCATTCTAATAAGGAATAGCAATACAGAGCGATGTTAAACATTCAGATCACTAATTCCCAGCTAAGAATGAAGTGCAACCCTATTACCAGACAGTATAATACCCCTCAGACATAGAGGAGCAGAAAGAGAGAAATGGATTGTCTGGCCATTTTCCCCAGCCAACAGGCAGCAATCAGAAAGCAGCCTGCTAATTGCAAACTGCTTCAATGCTTTCACTTTCCAGGAGACATGGGGAGAGAAAATTTTTTGTTTCTATTTCATTACAGCGGCACAGTTTAAAAAGTAACCAGTTTGTTTAATTAAAATGAACGTGTCATACAGATTGGGTTGAACAATTTTGTGTTGAATACTGTTTTTCTAATGCTGTTTGGTTTGTTAATTTGCTGCTATCCATAGAAAAGCAACCCACTGGCAACTGTCTGATGAACTTCAACACATTCCTTCTTCACTACGCTTTAATCCTGAGCTGCAGGGAGTGCCACCAGAAGGAAGTTCATTCACACCTTGCCTTTCCTGCTATATTTGGTAATGAGATTGTCTTTCTGATCTCAAATCCACACCTCTCTTTTGCTGGAGGCCACAGCCACTCCACTAGTCACATGCAGGTTTTCTGTGTTTGATGCTCACCTCAGACGCAGGGTACTGCCATGAATAACACTGGTGTCTGGAAGCAAAGAGCGTTCTTTTGGCTTCTTATCAGTGCTAGCGACCTACTGTGCAGGAGCGGGCTGTGGTTTCATGAGATGAAGGATTCTGGGTCAATACCAACATAAGGTATTCCCATGCTCCATCTCTTCAGCTGTTCATTCCTACCCCTGGACCGTAGCGCACCACTTCTTAAGCTGCACTCAAACAGCTGCTTATGCAAGTATGTAACTCACTCAGGTTGAGGAATTAAGACATCCTCTTAAAAGCTGGCTGAGTTATTTTTAAGATAATTCAATTCCTCAACCCAGTTTAGGGTTGGCCGCAGTAACGAATGGCATGCAGAAGTAGGGCTTGGGAACAGGTTGCGTGGTGTGGGCAAAAACATCATAAAGTCAACAGAGATGCTGAAAACTGCCTCTCAGAGGCACAGTCATAAATTGAAGAACAGTATCGGGAGGGGTGTAAAAGTGCCCTCCAAAAACCAAAAATATAGCCAAGGTTATATCCAAAAGGAAGATGGTCATCATGCTACGGAAGTATTTTGAGCCAGAGCAAAATCTGAACACCACCTGAATGTAAGAAACATGCATAGTTCCAGTGATCGGAAAATTCAAATCCAAGTGAGAAACAACGTTGAACTCCATATATCACCTACAAGATTCTTAATACCATTTAAAAACATTACAAATATGTTGGCTGAGACCAGAATTGTCTATAGTGATCATCTGGAAGCTGATGATGGGCATAACAAATCACTGCATTGGACTCAATAATTTCCATACCAGGAGGAACCCTTTAAAAGAAATGCATTTATGAAACCAATATTCATCTTTCAGAAAACATCAAATCTTTTTTAAAAGACTCAAAATTATTACTATCTTGCCACTTCTTGCTTGACCTGTTCCACAACCCCCCCAACCACATTGCATCTCTATAGTGAATCCAGCTACTGAGTTTTCAGTCATCTGATCTCACTATAGTTTAATTCAAGGTCCCCCAAAAACATACAGTTGTATATTTTTCACTAATTCTAACACAGATTCTAAAACATCAATTTTAGAACTGACATTACCAGTCCATGTGATGCACACGGGTTTTCTGCCGCAAAAAGTTTGTAAAATGAGCTGGTATTCTCTTTAGTGTAGCAATCGTTCCGGTTTTTTTCCATCTTTTCATTGATGTGCCGTAAGGAAAACACACACATGGCAGATTTTAGAGCGCCATTATCTTTGTTTACTTTGCTGAAGAGTGCAAGAAGAGCTTTGTCATCTGAGAGAGCATCCGTAGTTTGTCTCTGCTGAAACAAGCTCTCAGCCAGCTCCTCTCCTGGGGTAGTGACATAAGCAGAATGACAGTGGTCATAGGCACCATCATCATCTTTGCAACCCAAGTCCATTTCAAAGTAGGAATAATAATGGGCATCATCTTTGCACAGACGCGCAATCAGTGTGCGGTTGTTGACGGGCTGTTTCTCTTGCTGATTAAAAATAAAATAAACATAATTTTTATGCTCAAAGACTGCCACAAATTGTTGTGTGCTTGACGAGTGATAAGCTGACTTAACAGCTGCCGAGTCCGTATACATTTCAAAAATGTCTTTTCCATCCCTCTCGTAGAGCTGCCGAGTGCTGATTATTATCCCATTATCATTTGGTCCATTCCCTTTCCCAACAAACAGCACTTGGTCATTATTCAAGGAAGTGATCAATCCCACAGTTGATACATTCTCATCGTTGCTTGCTACAAAGGACTTTTCTCCACTGCTGTCTACATAATGCTTCTTTTTGCTGATGTCGTTTAGATCTCTGATGGCACAGATTCCCTTAAAAAGGCTTCCACACGCTACAATTGCCTTATCTGCCTTGTTCAGCAACAGTAATTTGTTATAATTGTCAGTCAGTACTGCCTCTTTACATTGATTTTCATCAATGGGAGGTGTGCACTTTTTGTTGTCCTTTTCTGGACCTGTTTTTACAAACCGTATTACATCCAGGTCTTCTGTAAGCTGATACAGAGCATTTACCATTCCCAGATAGATTATCCCAGTGTCATTGTCCACTGTTAGGTGATTTAGCTCTGTAGCACTCTGAAAAAATTTCAGTTCCTCATTTCTGGATAAGGTGATGCAAAAACAGCTCAAAATGCTCAGTGTCCAGATCCATAAAGCCATTTCTATGTAATACCTAGAAAGGGAAAGAAAAGAAGAACATGAAACATATTGAAAAATAAAATTTACACAAAATTCAGCAACATGAAGGGTTTTTTCTTCATGATTTCAGACACAAATACACTTATGCATGTGTAGACATCGTGAAGATTATGGAAAGCCTCAAATCCTGTTAATTGCCTAGCAATTTAATACGTTGGGGAAGGATTAAACAAGGCCATATGTCTAATTGATTATCATACAACCAACTAGATAATCAATCCTGTGCTAAAGCACAATGAGAACAACAGGCAATCTGAAACAACGTGGAGTGCCAAGAAGTGGTAGTACTTCTCCAGACAGTTTTATATGGTGTGAATTATTTATTTTGAGATTTTAAAATAAGCTGAGGAATCGCAGTGTTTCAGGTGGCTCCTCCTTAATAGACGGGGAGATTTTACATAAAAGTGTTTGAGACATTTGGTGTTGCAGGACTTTCCTCAGAAAGGAAAAAAACCTTCCATTGATTACAAGTAAGCCTAGATCTGGCTGCTGATGCTCTTTGAGAAGGCCTTACACTAATCCTTCATCAATGTAAAGCTGGAAGACAGTAGAGCCCTTAATATGCAACATTGTCTTTGCTGGTATGCATTACAGTCCAACACTTCAATTCACTTGAGTACTGCAACTCAATAGTTTCAAATCTGTCTTAAGAACATCACTTAAGAATTTTATGGGCTTAAGATTCTGGCTACTAGGGTTTTTTTCCACAATTTTTTCTTCCCTAGCAGATCATCTGGCTGTTTGGAATTAGACAAAGACCTTCTGAAACTCAGAAGAAGGGCTCTAATTTTAACCTGAAGAGTTAAGTGAGGAGGCAAGTCCCAACTGGCTTCCTAAGCAGAAAACATTTTGTCAATGGTTTCTGCAAGTGTTTAGTTCTGAGAGCAGAAAACAGAAGGTGGCATGCTTGGATGCACCGATGTTAGGGAGGAAAGATAAGTACTGTTTGGAGGAAGTACTGAAAGACAAACACGATGGACAGCATTTTAATTTTCAAAGTTAGCCATGTGGCTCCATAGTCTGATGAGGAAAGAACATGTAAACTTACAGGGAATCTCAAGTTAAATCTGAAAATATCTGGAACTGTGAATAAAAGGGAAAAAATAAAAACACAGAAAAGACAAGAGAAACATTTAACAAAATAATCTAACAGGAGAAAACCTTGTAGGAGGAGGAAAATAGCACAGAATGCCAAAACGAGGAACTGAAAAAACAGAAGAAAAATAATAAAAATAGTAATAAAGGAACCATACTCCTGTGTCAGATATAACTTCTGTTTTGGCAGCAGCAATAGACTCTGGTGGGATGTGAAAGAGAATTGCCTGAATCATAATTTATACTTGATAAGTAAGGTTAAATGTCAACAACTGGGCTGCAAAGGTTTGAGCAGGGATGGAAGGGCTCTTGCGAGCACAAGCCATTGCCAGCTCCCCAAACCACCCAGGCATCGCCAGCAATGCAGAATGACAACTCCTGCCCTCCGGCACTGACTGCATTTTGCTCCTCTACGGAGAGAACGCGTGTGCAACAGTGAGAACAACTTCTCTAAAAGCAGAGCGATTCTAACTTGTAAAAACCCCAAAACCTACTAAATGTAACTCGGGGTAATAATGAAGGCAAAATAAAAGGCTAACTTCAATCTTGTTTTGCTAAAGCTCTTATCATGCACCAGACTGAGTAGCTAACTGTAACATGAGGTCAAAGAAGAGACAGTACATTACTGACAGCACAAGCCTGACTTCCAATGATAGGGTGACTTCATATGACAGTGACCAAGAAAAGGCTAAGAATTATAACCCATTCTTCAGACACCCAGACTTCAGCACATGCCTTGCAATGTAATGAAGTATTGGATCTCTCCACAACAGCCTTAGACCTGTTCTAAGGAACCCAGAAGAATTCTGATATTATTTATCAGAAACTCCTTTTTTCCTCCTGCTCCCAAGGACCTCAATTTTCCAAACAAGCTTTGATCCCAGCTTACACCTCTGTCTCTAAATGGTATGTAATAATGCATGTCATCTAGTTTCACATATTTTCCCTTAGTTATCTGCAATGAAATAGAAAAAACAGTTTGACATACTACTGCAATGTTGTTTTATAAAAGTTTTATCATTCTACTATCTACTGCACAAGGATCGAATGCTGAAGAATTTAGATTCATTTTTCCTGTTTGTCCCACAAGGTAATTATTGTTAGATTATGGTCATCTCTGCGCTCAGTCAAAAAAAAGCCATAAATAGCTATACTTATAAAATATGCCTCAAATGAATGGAAAGTAATTTATTGTACCTTAATTTCTGTACATGGTTCACCTCCATGTCCATTTATTTTAGTGGATCAATAAAATATTTTGTCCATTTGTGGCACCCAGCTTAATGACACAGAGGCTGCACTTGCAATACACCTGCCTTCATCCCATGGGCAGAACAAAGAGTCTTGCTCATTCATGCCAGAGCCAGGATTTAAGGAAAAGTACATTTTGAACCTTTAAAGCAGACTCTAAGAGGAGTAATTCATCTCTCTCTATAAAAATGGGGAATGCTTCTTGCCTACTATTTGCTGCCTTGTCTACTTATCAAATTTTTGACTTGAATTATTCAGAACTACATGCATCATCCATTAATTCTGCCTTTTTTTTTTTT
>VZTL01029762.1:16838-59575 GCA_013400535.1 Scopus umbretta
TTTTTTTTAGCATTTACTCCCTGCCACCCCGGTCTCATGCTAAACACCATCAGACCATCTCAGACCTCCATGCGGGATAACAGTTTTTCATTCTCTATACCTGTTGGTTTCATTACCATCCCTCCCCTTCAGAGCAAACTGTAAACAAAAATTAGATACACTATGGAAAAGATCCAGAACTAAATTCCCATGCACTTTTCAAATACCAGGCTTAAGGAAAGAAAAAAGCAAACAAAATGAAATGAGATGCACTACAACCACAGTTCATTCTCACCTGATCTTAACGTAATTGGGAAATAGCAGCTGGAGGAATCCTGCTATGATCAGCTGATGTGGTAGGACCTACAGGGCTGCTATTAACACAGACACCCTACTGAGTTAGGTGCTATGGAAATGTATCAAGGAACAGATACCCACTGTGAAAAACTTCTGTTTTAATTGAACAAGTCATGGAAACACATGAGAAAATGAGTAAGAAGCCCAGGCTGGAGCATGGAATCCGAGATGTTCAGCATGGCAAATGTATTTCCAATGGCTTAATCACATACTTTAAATAAATACACAAAGGCCTGTGTGGCTTACCCAAAGTCATGTCCTGAGCTGACGTACACCCTCTGACCTCAGTTTGCACCTAGTTTTAATCCCTTGGCACACTCATGATAAAAGAAGCCCAACAGAGCAGTTTATCACATCATTTTTTCCTCTCTCTCAAAGTCTTGTCTCCACCCTGCCTCTTGTTCCCCACCCCCACCCCGTGATATCATTAGAATCATCTTTATTACTCTCCCATCAAGATTACCTGAATTGCAAAGTTATTTCCTTTTTGGATTCCTCCCTTGTTCATCATTGCCTTCCCTATCCTTTCCCCCATGTCAAAACATACTCCTCTTCTGATTCATATACCTTACAAAGAACAGAACGTGATTTTGATGAGTATCCTAGAAGGATGGCAGTAATAATAAACACGCTCCCAAAGCAAAAAAAAAAATTATTATAAAAAGTTGTGCACTAATTAAAAAGAAAGTATGGATAACATACAGTCCCTCCCCAGTCTCTCAGAGACTTGACAGGTGACAAGGGAAGCGGCATGGCACTTTTAAAAGAAACCCAACAAAAAAAAGCATCTTGCTGCTTACAAGAAATATGAAATTCTAGAAGTTATATGCAGGAAATGCAGAACACCCAGGAGAAAACTTCATACAGGGGAACTGCCATAAGGTGACACCGTGTTGTAATGACACAGCTACCAGAGCTCTGTCCCAGTGCTAGATCAATTTTAATTTAAGTACCCATAATTCCCGTGGACCCCACACTGGAGCTGGGGAAGAGTGTGAGGAGTCCTTCCCCAGAGGAGGACGGAGCAGCAGAGACAATGTGTGCTGCCCAGAGAGGTGGTGGAGTCACCATCCCTGGAGGTATTCAAAAAAACGTGTAGATGTGACACTTCAGGACATGGTTTAGTAGGCATGGTGGTGTTGGGTTGATGGTTGGACTAGATGATCTCAGAGGTCTTTTCCAACCTTAACAACTCTATGATTCTATGAACTGACCACAACCCCCATTCCCTATCCTCCTGCACCACTCAGGGGGAGGAGGTAGAGAAACTGGGAATGAAGTTAAGTCTGGGAAGAAGGGAGGGTTGGGGGAAGGTGTTTTAACATTTGGTTTTATTTCTTATTACCCTGCTCTGATTTGTTTGGCAATAAATTAATTTCCCCAAGTCAAATCTGTTTTGTCTGTGATGTAAATTCATGAGTGATCTCTCCCTGTCCTTAACTCAACCCATAAGCCTTTTGTTGTGTTTTTCTTCCCCTATCCAGTTGAGGAGGGAGAAGTGATGAAGTGGCTTTGGTGGGCACCTGGTGTCCAGCCAGTGTCAACCCACCATAGATCATTCTTGCCAGATGAAATCACGGCACAGGAAACACAGGTTTTCAGTAACCTGAGCTTGTGGTTCCATGTGTCTTCCATTTGTTTTACCCAGGGACTGCAGAAAAACACCTGCAGAATGTGCATGGACTGAGGGTGTAACATTTATGAATTCCTTGGCAAATCCACAATTTCCACGCAGTCCTTATAAAAGGAGATCCATATATAATGGAGGAGATCCAATATAACTGTTACACATATTAAAAATGAAACCTTATATTATTAAAAATTACTCATGGGGACAGTTCTCCATGAACTTCTCCAACATGAGTCCTTCCCATGGGCTGCAGTTCTTCATGAACTGCTCCAGCATGGGTCCCTTCCAAAGGGTGCAGTCCTTCAGGAGCAGACTGCTCCAGCCTGGGTCCCCCACTGGGTCACAAGGCCTGCCAGCAAACCTGCTGCAGCATGGGCTCCTCTCTCCATGGGTCCACAGGTCCTGCCAGAAGCCTGTTCCAGTGCGGGTTTTCCCCAAAGGAGTCACAGCCTCCTTCGGGCATCCACCTGCTCCAGTGTGGGGTCCTCCACGGGCTGTAGGTGGATATCTGCTCCACCATTAACCTCCATGGGCTGCCAGAGGACAGCCTGCCTCACCACAGTGGTGAGAGGAATCTCTGGAATCCCCCAGCACCACAGGCTGCAGGGGAATCTCTGCTCTGGCATGTGGAGCACCTCTTCCCACTTCTTCACAGACCTTGGTGTCTACAGAGTTGTTTTTCTCACATATTCTCACTCCTCTCTCCCAGCTGCTGTTGCCCAGCAGTTTTTTACCTTCTTAAATATCTTATGACAGAGGCACTACCACCATTGCTGATAGGCTCAGCCTTGGCCAGTGGCAGGGCCGTTTTGGAGCTGGCCGGCATTGGCTCTATTGGACATGGGGGAAGCTTCTGGCATCTTCTCACAGAAGCCACCCCTATAGCCCCCACTGCTACCAAAACTTTGCTACACAAACCCAATACACCTATACCATCATCCGGCAAGAATGAGCTGTAGTCCAGGGTCCAAAGAGGAGTAAATCTATCTCTTACGCCTGCCACATCAGCAGCGGCCAGTGGTGGCTGGGAGATGACAGAGTGCACTGGATGGTTCCCCTGGGAAAGGGGCATGGGCAAGAAGATCCTTATATCACTCTGGAGACTCTCATCTTTCAGAAGATCTGAGGTATCATCAGGAAAAAGAGCTCGGATAACTCACTCCCTGAGCGAGTCCATTAACTCCAGTGGACACTGAGGCATCCCACAGTCCGGTTAGCTGAGAGCTCAAGGGCAAAGGGATGCATTTGAAAGGATGAAGCAGTGTTGCATAAACAAGGCCACCAACAGAGAATTTTAAGGACTTTTCTTCAACTTTACTCCCAAGGCCATCCCCATCAAGCTTTCCACAAAGGCAGAAGATGAGCTTTGAGAATTTGTACCATCAGTCATTTACCAAAGATCGCCAAACCTTCTCGTGTCTCACAGTCTCCAAGGGAGTAGGAAGGGGATTAAAAAAGGGATCTCATCCAGCTCCAGTATCTCTGGCAACTCCAGTAAAACAGTATTGCCACATACAAAGAGGTCAGCAACCCAAACAGAAATGTTTTCCTGTCCCAACATGGAAAAGGTTTCTCCAGGCATTGCAGTTGAATTAACAGCTGAGGAGCACAACTGCTTTTCACAGTAGGTCCTATATCCAACAGCATCCCAGCCTCTCCAAGCCGTTCTCACAAACTGGGTACAAAATCGACAGGGTTGAGTCTAAAGTTTAAGTGAGGCAAAGAGCTAGCAAATTCAGAGTTCACATTAACAATTGTGTCATTAGCTTCAAGCTAAATTAATAACACTATTAGTAGTCTGAATCAAAACCTTTCATCCGTGCACACCTGAACTCCAAAGTATTTAATATTCTGATCCAGATCTAAATTCAGAGCAAGAGGGAGCAATGTGAGTCTTAATTTTTCAACTAGGAGTCGCTCAAAAGAGCATTAACAACAGGTAATGAGACTCAGAAAATGCATACTTACGTATTTTGTGATTGCACTCAAGAATTTCCAATAATGTGCTGTCTCTGCAACATCAGCAGGTAAACAAAAAAGAAGAGCAGCGCTTTGCAGATTTATATGCACTCTTAAGAGCAAAGCTGTGCTACACAAAGCTGAACTCTAATGAACTCCCTGGTTTATTACAGTCAGACCTGCCAGCGTTTTGATTTTGAAAATCTTTTATACCATGGATTCTGCCACAGTCCAAGGGTGGGTTTTTTGCTGCTTTTAGGCATCAAAACAAAAATTCCCCTAAGTGAAAGTATCTTCAAGAGTTCACAGTGCCAAGTAGCTTAAAAAAAGTGAATAAAAATAGATGCTGCGGCAATATCTCATTCCACAGTATTAACTACCAGCAATTACGGAGTATAAACCAGTCTGAGACACAGGTAGCTTATGCCAGAAAGGTCTCTTCAAATCCTATTTTTTATTATTGTAATTTTTATTATGAAGACAAGCGTTCACATTATCACCTCAAATAAAAGGGCTCCATATAGCCAACCTAGTCCCACTGATGCAGGCAGGAGCACACACAGGAAGAGAAATGCTGCATGAAAAGGCCTGCATTCCTACCCTTCTGGACCACGCCTCACTTTCAGTTTGGGCTTCTACATTCATCCCTCCATCTTTTTCACGTTCTTTCAGTAGAAATGAAGCACCCATTTTAATGAGGCCTCGCTTTCTCACTGTTACAAAGATGTAGTTGATCTGCAAGAGAGGCAGCCGAGTGATGTGTTTAATAGCAAGCAGCTGACTCGGCAGGAATCTGAACTCACAGAATCCCCTCTTTGACCCGCCTCATGGCTTTGTTAAAACCACGAGGTCTCCCAACTGACAAAATTTTAGGTTTTTATTTTTTTTTCCAAACCTCATTAAACACTAAGCCCAGTGATGCCATATGGACCAATACCCAGCTGCATCAGTCTGCAGCTGGCACAGGACCACAGGCTCCTCCAGACACTCCCAAAGTCACTTAAAGAGACTTTTTTGCTCCCTGATCCTGAAAATGGCCAAATGTAATTTGGCCCTAAGTGTAAATAGTGTCTGAGTTGCCCAAGCTTCAAGAGGGGATGGCTCCCTGCAGCAACCGCCGTGCAAGGTGGCCACAGAAGCCCGGCAGAAGCTGGGGACTGCCCTGTGTCCGTCCGCCAGCTCTGTGCAAGCTCTGGGTTATTTTACCCCTTCTGCAACTTGGGAAAACTTTTTTGTTTTCTTTCATCTGAGGGACCAGCAGAAAATGAGAGCCTGGAGCATGGGAAGGAAAACCCAGGGAGTTAGGATAGCTTTAATTTGCTGGCTTTCCCTGCGCTAATAAGGGTATAATGGCACAAGGAAAAAAATGCATTTATACTGATAGTAAAAGGACTCTGTGTCACCAGCTCCACACTAAACAACGAATTGCTTGTTTTCAGTGCTAAGGTCATCTTCAAGGACTGGTTTCGGACTTCCCCTGGAAGAAACAAGAAAGGAGGCGGATTTTTTTCCAGTGTGGGGGAATCTGAGCATGACCATGTGGAAACAAACACAAACTATTCCGGCTCCTTTCTTGCCAGAACCACTTCTTCCTCGTAATTAACCATTAATCACACATACAAAAAACAACCAAATCAAAAGGATGACATTTCCAGCAAGTGTGAAGCTTTCCTTTCCCTACAGATTGCACAAACGAGACTCGAGAGGTCACAGGCAGATGATCCATCTTGCCCTCCTCCTCAAAACAGAAGCACCAAACCACACTCTGGTTGTCCAACGCAGCTGCAGCCTTTTGCAGAGACACCAGCCCGCTTCAGCGGCAGCTCAAACCTGCACACAGCCCTTGCTGACTTGAGTGCAGCAAGAGGAGAGCTGGAAACAGCCATGGATTTCCTTGCTGTGATATGGCTGTACAAGCTGGCATACAGACTTTCAAAGCTAAGCAGCATTTTGGCACAAGCCAAAACCGTATTTTTTTTTTCTTTCTGTTACATTATAATGTTATAGGACTTAATAGAAGAATCATGTACAAGTTGCAATGATAAGGCTATATGAAATTTATCCCATAAATCAGTGGGATAAGTCAATTTTAACCCTTAAATCAATGAAATGCAAATACGGTGAATAATTCATAAAGCCTCGTGTAACAAAATCCTTTCCCTCTAATTCTACCTCTCACTTGCTAGTGTTTGCTGCGTGATTCCCTGTCTCATCATCGTGCTGTCTTCTTATTCTTCTGTTTCTCCTGATTTTGTTTTCCCATTTGGGTTTAACAGATTCCTGTGTTCTTAATTTTAATGCAGTTATCTGGCTGTGCCAGCAATTTATCCAGAACTTCTGAGAGGTGGGACAGAAGCTCTATGAAAATGGGAAGCTGTCAACCGCACTAAATGGAGTACTACAATATATATTGTACTGAGGCAGCTGATAATGTAAGCCACAAAAAGAGAGAGGCAGAGGAGGATGGGGAAAATTCTTGAAACAGAAAGTTTATTGAATGTAAGGAGCCAAGAAACACATAGCTGAGGAATGGAGAATTTTCCTGGCTTCTGCTGCTGGAGATAAATCACAGGGGTTTGTCTGGTTTGTCTTTCTTGAAATTCTTCAAACTTTCATTTGGGCCATTTGTATGGCCATGGTGGTGTTGCTCATTTTGATTGCTCTAAGATTAAAGTGTTGGGGTTTTTTTTCTGTCTGCCCTTCAAATTAATGTTCATGACAGTTTTTAAAAAGCCCTTTTATTTTTCTTCCCTTACACATCTTTTCACATCTTCTTACAGCTCCTCCTTCCCCCACCTTCTTTTTTTCTTTTCTTCTCAGGCACAGCCTCCAAGTTTTCCTCTCCTACAGCTGCTGCTACTACAGCTTGAATACTCTGGTGGAAAGTCTCTGATGACAAAGCAGGAGGTAGAAGAAAAAATAAGGTAGGGGAAAAAAAAGAACATGAACCTCAGGTGATTTTCAGACCTTGATGGGGAGCTCAGATGTACTCACTACTCATTGACTTCCTATCTCTTTTCAAATCTTATCCGGAAAACCCTCTTTTGTTTCTTGGCTGCTTTTTCCTCCTCTTTTGTTTCCTCCTGCTTTTTCAGAGGAAAGAAAAATACAGCAAGACATACTTAACTCCATGACACCTGCTGATTTTACATACTCGATGTTCACTCCAGTTTGAGGAGGAGGGAACGTAGGCACCGAAGAGACTGTGCTGGGTGAACTGGTGTCCTGCCACGGGGAGCCAGGAAGAGGTAGCAGTACATGGTGCAGGTGAAGGAGCACAGCAGAAACAACAAACTGGGGGGGGGCTGCTTCTGCTTACAGACAGATAACTCCTGCAGCTGAGAAGGGAGCCAGGAGAAGATGGGGAGACACATGACAACAGGGCAGAAACAGCTTGGAGAAGCAGAAGCATAGCAAGAAAGGGCACATGGTAAATATTTGGAGAGGCTTTTAAAGTAGTGGGGAGATGAGTGAAATAGAATACACAAAAAAGAAGGCTTGCAGGAAATTGAACGTGCTAAAATAAATGCCATACACAGTATAAAGGGTTAAACACTGGAGATGCAAACAAATATAGAGCAGGCTGTGTGTTACCAAGTCGCATTCGATTGCACTTATTCATTTATCCATTGTGGCTTTTGGCTGCCGCAGGTGAGAAAAGACAAAACAGAATTGCAGCATTTTGACTTGTGTTTACCTTTTTCTGGTGTTCTTTTGTTGTTTGGTTTTGTTTTTTAAATAAACATGTGAGGCTCATCTAGCCCCAGCTCTACCAGACCAGCGCTGGCTTATGCCGACCCAATCTGCCCAGACAGACACTGTGTGCACTTCTATGTTTCTATTAATTATAGTTTACTCCAAATTTATAAAGCCAGTTAACCAGTAATATGCATGGACCTGACAGCAGCATCTACCTGTGCCTGTCTATATAAGGGCCTGTTGACAAAAGCATTATAAAATCCCCTTTTTATGGATGCATAACACAGTCATAAAATGTGTTTTCCTAGCTTCAGAACTGTCCAATACGTTTTCATCTCCAGGAGCACTTTATTTCAAAAAAGAAGCACGATACAGTGTGTGATGAAAATATATTACTGGCCATTTCACACCAATCCCTGCCTAACCGCTCCATAACAGAGGTCCTTCCTTTAAAATTACAAGTCCTCAGCCATGCTGAACACAACGCTACAATCTCCGCAGAGTGGCTCTTACACATGTGGGACAGATGTGAGTAAAACCAGCCAGTTTGCATAGGTGGGCTCAGGACCCGCTCCAGCTGAACATGCCAACCAGGCTGGGAACTGTCTATGGCCTGCGTTGAGGGCTCTAACAAGATTTAGGTGATGCATAAACTTGCAGAGAATAGTAGAATGGTTTGAGTTGGAAGGGACCTTCAAAGATCATCTAGTCCAAGCCCCCTGACATAGGCAGGGACATCTTTCCTTAGATCAGGTTGCTCAAAGACCCATCTAACCTGATCTTGAAAACTTCCAGTGATGGGGCATCCACATCTGCTCTGGGCAACCTCTTCCAATGTCTCACCACCCTCATCATAAAGAATTTCTTTCTTATGTCTGATGTAAATCTATCCTCTTTCAGTTTAAAACCATTGCCCCTTGTCCTCTCACTACAGGCCCTGGTAAAAAGCCTCTCTCCATCTTTCTTATGAGCCCCCTTTAAGTACTGAACAGGGCCCCTCTATGCAGGGTGCAATTTTTATTTGGAAATGCTGCTGTCCAGTAAGTACACATATATGTATGGTCTTTTCCTTTCTGCCCCGAAAAAAAACGTAGGCCTAAGTCCCAGAATTTGTCCCTATAATTAGTGGTCCCAGATTTACAATTTTCTCCTGTCTCCTCAAAGGCTTTCAAGAACAAGTCATGCTCCTAAAGATCAGAGGTTGCAATTTGAGACATATGGAAGTAAACAGGGACAGACAAGCAGACCAGCCCTTCCACTACGACCAATAACAACCCATGGTTTGGGGGATTTATTTATCTGCCTGCTGATTTTGCAATCAAAGCATTCTCAAATTGTATTTTGACCTAAAACAACTGCAAGACTCAGAAATGTATCTTTAAAGAAAAAAAAAGGGGGAGAGGGGAGAGCACTGTTTGTACTGTAAATAAAGCATCTGGTTTTGATTTCCGAACACTCAGAGTTGACTCTTCTGAAAAGTTGGTAACTCTAAACCCTCCCTGTCCTTGACTGATGAGCTGGGCTAACCACACTCAAATAAAGGAGCAGCACTTTTCACGCTTCTGGCAGCACAGTGCATCTTTAACCTATTGCTTAAATAAGTGCTGCCAAGGCATCCCTATGAAAAAACACACAACAAAAGTGTGCTTTTTGAGTAAAGACATGAGTAAAGACATGCAAACTCTTACTACTTTCTTACCAGAGGAGCTGTAGGACAAGTTGTGCACAGCAGTTGCCTCACACACAGTCCTGCCAATGGAGACCCCACTTTCTGACCCCACTTCATTTTGATGTTTGAATAAATGCGAAAGTATGCTCTGTGAAACAGCCAATGCTAACAAATGGAAAAGAGGTCTTGACCAAAACCATGGCTTCCCACATACCTGACATAAAATGCCAGGTATGGTTCTGAAGACAAGACTGAGGCCACCTGCTCCCCAGTGTTGTAGCCTCTGCTGCTTCAGGGCATGGTTGAATTCTGGTTGCAACAAGATGAGTTTCTTCTGTGTGTTTGTAGCAGGATGGAGAGGCCACTGCAAGGCTGCTCAGCAGATGGTGGGAAGATTTTTCTCACTGGTAAGTGCATTTGGACACATGAGTTAGTATGAGTTAGTAGAGCCAGTAAGGGCCAGCTACATTATACAAGGCAAATAAAGAGCAGCGTAAATCCTCTTCCTTGCATGACCAGTTTCATCCAACAACCCTAATTATTCAGGCAGCC
This sequence comes from Scopus umbretta, assembly GCA_013400535.1. NCBI lineage: Eukaryota > Metazoa > Chordata > Aves > Pelecaniformes > Scopidae > Scopus > Scopus umbretta. Next base: position 26,684 of record VZTL01029762.1, read on the forward strand.
TCCAAAGACTTCTGCTGGGCAGCTTTCGTCATGCATCTTCTGAGTTCTTAGGCTAAATGTTTCTTTTATGGCACCCACTGATGTGGTTAAAAGGTCTAATCCAAGTATATTTTATGACGTTTGCTTTGTACGTGGGGTACTTTGATATATATATATTTTGAATTTGAATTTACAGCGGCTGCTCAATGTATTTAGAAATTTTGTACAGTAGATAAACTCTACATTCAAACACAGCCTGTGCATTTTCTAACAGAGAATATATATCTAGGAAAGTCTTCAAACATGATCACCATGCATAAATGTTTTTCTTTAACTGTTTGAAAGCGAATAAGATGAAAATTTATAGGGCTACATTAAGACACAAAGTTTACTGCACTGATGTGTATGCCTCAAAGCATGACGTCACCGAAAACAGAACCTGCATTCCCTTCCAAACAACTGAAGGACAGTCAAAATTACAGTGTTTAATATATATTTTCTGAAGCATTTGTTTGGATATTCCTATTTGCAAGAACAAACTGTTATTGCAATAGCCGAAGACTGCGAGTTTTTGTTCAGGCCATGTATCTCATGAGAGAAGTCCTTCCATAGACTCAAGTAAAAAGGAACAATTCTATGGGCTAGTTTATCCTGTAAAATATTCTCCCTAATCCTTGTAAAAATATGCTTCATTCTAATCCTTCTGACTGAAAGCATTTTTACAGACAACTTTGAACATTTCTGTCACATTTTATTAGCTTTAAGCTGATCTAATTTCTCTAATTTTCATCAGGTCTATTAGGATCTGCCCAGATATCAGATTTGTATAGTTGATCTGGTTTTATATAAAACCCTCAAACTGGTACATTTTAATTTCCCAAGAAGACATCTGTCTTCATCTGTATCTTGTACAGTACTAAGTACCTTCTTGGCCCTTAATTAATTAGAGGCAATGACCTACACATCAGGTAGTAATAGCATCCAATTAGTGGAAATGTATGATGCTTGCAAAGTATTATCTGTCACATCACAGTAGAGAGATATTTGCCTGTTCATGCTGCATACCCTGGATGTGATGTACCAGCAATCTGTAGCCATGACACAGTGCTAGCACAAGACTAAAAATTCCTACCCCTTGGCCTGGTCTTTTCAGTGTGAATTTCTACAGACATTCAGATGCTAATATTTTGTGCATTTATGACTGCCATCAGAAACACCATATCCCCAAGATTTCAATATGCCTACCATAGAGCTCATGACAGTAAGATTACCATGGAGGTTTGTTAAACATGCGAGGCTAGAACCTGCTGGGCACAGGATGGCTTTGAAGCATTGGAAACTCCCCTGTGCAAGAGTTTGTCCTTCCAAAACAAAGCTGGAAATCAGTCCCAGAGGCCAGAAATCCCATTTCTCACCTGGAAATCGCAGTGTGGCTGAATCCACAACAAGAGACAAATTTCCGACAGGTTTTTGCTGCACAACTACAGAGCCTGTGCAGTCACATCAGAGGAAGCTTCACTCTGAGCCATAAATGACTTGTATATCCTACAATGCTTTGCAAATGATTTTGTTAATACAATCTACCATCAAATAACTATGTGCCATCTCCCACAGAAAACAGCAGGAGTTGCACATGTGTATTTGAGCACAGATTCCTCTCACTAGCTTTCTATAGGACTTAAATGATGACATCAAGAAAAGCCAGTAGCAAACTCAAACTTACTATTCTCCATTTTTTTGATGGCAGAACAGCAGGCATGAATTGTAACTGACATCACAGAAATATTCAGAAATTCGTTACTAAAGTACTGAAATGTGAGGATGTCTGAGATGATGAAGATCATTCTTTGAGTACCTCTGAAATCTGTGTTTGCTTGCTCTGAGAATTCAAGTAACAGCAACTTACCAAGGCTTTGTCTCTGGACTAGTTCTGGATCAGCATCCGTAAAAAGCTGGAGTTCATTCAGGCTGAGTACGCTGCCATTTGATATAGTTAAGGTGACTGGCAAGTGAACTCCTAATATTGATTCACAGAAAGATGGCCTGGAAGAGGGTTGGTGCCAAAAGATGGAACCACACTGGCCAAAGGACTCGAGCCAGAAGATTACTCCACCATGAAGCTGAGCAAGTTGAAGGCTCAATGCTTCAGTCTCCAGGCTGCAAGACTGGGGTACACCATTTTTTATTCTGTCTGTAAAGGACAGCCAGTGCCCTTTGGCTGGTCCCTGCTCACAGCGACTAAGGGCAGGCCTGAATTCTACCATCGTGTCTCCAGCTCCGCTACATGATGCGGAGAAGGATGGAGCCAGGACTCTGCTGCTTGCTCTGGTCTCCATCGCCACCATGTTTACTTCACAGTAACATGGTGGGCAGGATTCCCATGCAGGCAAAACAAACGTTTTTAATGATAGCCTGTTGGCCTCAGGTCTAACCATACAATTATTAAAAAACAGTAAGCAAGAGCGCTACTTCCATGCATTTAGAAAGAACTACGGTTGTGCAGTAGGGAAACTATCATGCAAATTAGGGAATGTTGCCCACTATACGCCCAGCCTCCCTACTCTCCCTGCTAACTAGACATTTGAAGGCACGCCCGGTCACTAAAATGCCAAGAAATTCACATGCAGTCTCGCCCACTAACTTTAGTGAAAGCACTAACCTGCTTTTAGAGAAAAGATGACAACACATTTTTAGCCCCAGCTTTCATAGACTTGCACTGCTTTTCCTTTGGTGTGATATCTAGCAGACTGTAAAAGTGCATGGTTAGATGAGCAGGCTTGCTTATGTTTCAACTTTACCTGTACTTATTTGTCTCATTTGTTTTTTAAATAAGCTTTTGAAATAAGGCACTTAAATACTTTTAATTCAATACTTAATGCTTAGATTTGTTTAGGCTGAGTATAAACATTTATTGAGACGTAGTTAGGCTTATGTCAAGTAAGAGTATTCAACTAAATTGATATAATCATTCAGTAACACTAAACCAACTTGGGAATTCAGACAAGCCTTTGAAAAGTAAAAACATTAAGAGTGCACAAAGGATTTGCAGGAAAGAATGAAACCAGAACATGGTGAGAAGAAGTCATTTACTTTCTAACTCTTTTGAGAACCTGGTCAACCTCTGGGACACACCCTCCTGCCCAGTACAACCACCCAGAAGACACAGCTATAGGGAAACTGCCTACTAAGTGTAACAGGGGTAAGAATTGCCTGTGTTGGGTGCATTTATTGTTTCATTGAAATAATTGATCCCTGACGCTAAAGACAGTAAGACCGGTGGGAATCAAATACTCCAGACATTAATGAAATCTCTCTCGCTCTCTGGCGATGGATTTAAACTCTCTCTACTCCCACTGCACAGCGCCTTCAGCACGAGAGGCAGTGGTTTAGTATTAAAGCACTGCAAACATTCAAACTGGGGAGGTTATCATTCAAAGGGCAAAGCAAGGTCACCTTGCTTAGTCTCACCAGTATGTAAAGCACGCTCACTGCCACAGGAAGAGCCAGGGGAGGGGGCCAGATCCCTACCTGCACACACAAAAGAAAAAAAAAATCCGAGACAACTACACCACTGGTCTCAGAGGCCACTGCTCAGTCTGAGTACATCTGGAAAAAGTGCACTAGCTCCATTAGGTGATTAAACAAACATCTCCCCCCTCAAACATATCTCTGCTCAGCAGGTCCGCTGTTTGCTTATTTGAAAAAGTTCTTCAACTTGTAATGTCTTTTTCATATCCTTCCAGTCTAGGTCAAATCCTGAGAGTAAGTTTAAGAACTGCTGACAAAGCAGTCTGCCATACTTTGTGTTAGATGGCTGATTTCACTGGACCAGGCACCTGAAACACCAGGGTCTCAATCTGACAGCCTCATCCCCTAGTCCCTCCCGCACAGCAAGCACAGATACAGACCTCGAGGAAGTGCACTTGGTATCTTACTGATGACACAAACATTTTATTAAGGTTTGTATTAGCATTTAAGCAGCAGAGTGACAGGAAAAAAAAGATCTACTTGGAAGAGGCAACCACCTTTGTCTAGAAGAATCAATGGTCCTTATCCCCTCCAGCACTGCATCAGTATGGGATGGCCTGTGGTAGATGCATATGAATAAACTTCTTCATTTCTCATATGAGCCAGGCCTCTCTCTTTTATACATTCTGGAGTACTATAACAATATTCATATACAACTCCCACAGTGGTCTAGGTAGCTTGACAGGGCTCAGCACTTTTATTAATAACACTTTGTTTAAACTTACTGGAACTGTTCTTTGATTTATGAAGTCCTTTGCAAGCTTCAGAGTGATTTGCACAAAATCACTATGATCTGCACATAGGAATTGCTTCACCCTACCCTGAATGAGGCAGGTGACACAGTACCTATTGTCCTAGCTTCACCAACCCTACCCAACAACATCTTTTGACGTATGACTTTGTCCAATTAAATAAACAGAGCAATTTAGATAGGCAGAAGGTAATTAGGGCTGGATGGTGGCCAGCTCACTGAAGCAGGAGTACCATTCTTTGAAAAAAGCTTCATGTTGTTTAGCAAAGTTTAATGACTGGAAGCTTTCAAGAGCTTTGCACTGTACTGCATCCAGTGATGAAACACCCAGGCGTATGGTGCTCCCTTCATACCACAGTGGGTGACCGTCGTGGGCATGACTGCTTCTTTCAAAAAGATGTTTAGAAATAAATAGCTTTCTAACCTGCTCCTTTTTAGCCCTAATCGCCTATATCTTAATTGGACACTATTTATTTGAACGAAGAATAGGTAAATAAGGAATCAGGACTGCTGCCACTTTCACATCATCTTTTTTCCTTTCATCCTGGGGAACTGCCAAACCCCATTTCTTATGGAAGGATTTCAATTGTGTTTCACTATCCCTGACTTACTTGCCAAAGGCTTTTTTTTTTAAATAGAAGACAGAGTGGGAAGAAAGAGGACGGTGAATAACAGAGAGAGATAACTTAGAAATAAGTCACTTCCTAATGGCTCCATGACGCTTACTAGAAAAACTACATTTCTGCATGGTAAAACCTTGATGCCAGAGCCCAGTGACAGCAGAGGGAAGAAAAAGGTCTTAGCTCTTCTGCGTGAAGCTGGATACTCAAAGACATTTCCTTTTTGTGTATTTAAACTCTTCTTTTTTCTGTATAAACATGAGATCTATCGCATGGTCATTTCCCACTGAGACAGGTTCTCAAGCAAGCCTGTGCCAGTGCTCCCCCGTCCCACCCACCCAAAGGACTTCAGCACAAAAAATCCTTGACCTCTTCCAGAGGGAACAGGATGTAGCATGAATGAAGGGCTTCATCTTCTCTGAGCATCCTTTCAAATCCCAACCACCAGTTGGCCCCACAGTGAGTTTTTTGCTCCTGGCATGTCTGAAGGAGGTCTGAGTATTAGTTTAGCCTAGCCTGGTAAGTTATTCTTCAAAAGCCTTTTTTAGCCTGCCTAACTGCACTGAAACATTTATATTCAACCTGCTGGAGTTAAAAATCTCTTCTAATTTTCTTTATTTGGACAGGACTTCAGAGTCATTATAGAATCAACTTTATAGAATCATACAACGGTTTGGGTTGGAAGGGACCTTCAAACACCATCTAGTCCAAGCCCCCTGTCATGGGCAGGGACATCTTTCACTACATCAGGTTGCTCAAAGCCCCATATGACCTGACCTTGAACACCTCCAATGATGGGGCAGCCCCAACTTCTCTGGGCAACCTGTTCCAGCGCCTCACCACCCTCATCGTAAAGAATTTCTTCCTTATGTCCAATCCAAACCTACCCTCTTTCTGTTTAAAACCCTTGTCCTGTCACTACAGGCCTTGGTAAAAAGTCTTTCTCCATCTTTCGTATAAGCCCCCTTTATATATTGCAAGGCCACAATAAGGTGTCCCCTGAGCCTTGCCGCCTTCAGGCTGAACAACCGCAACTCTCAGCCTTTATCCACAGGAGGGGTGTTCCATCCTTCTGACCATTTTCGTGGCCCTCCTCTGGAGCCACTCCAACAGGGCCATGTCTTTCTTGTAGTGTGGGCCCCAGAGCTGGATGCCGTACTCAAGCTGGGGTACATTTTGAACGATGCTTCCTCATTTCTAATAACATCCCTGACCCTCAGTGCAGATACTCCACCTGTCTTTCCCATCCCTGGCCATTCAAAAAACCACCTGCTGAGCCTGTGCTTACAGTACATCCCTCATCCCTGCTTGAATGCCTGCGGGTGTGAGCCTTCCCCAAACACATGTTCAGTTTACACATTATTTAATAACACCCCAGTATAAGCGAACAGCTGCCACGAGGACGTATCCAATTCTGACTCTTGAAATGATTTTGGTAAACTTCTTTTTTTCCCCACTCAGGTACGGGTTAGACTAATTAGACAGAAGCTTCCTGTTCAAACAAGCAGCCTCGACAAGAACGGTATTTGAGTGATGTAGGTACTATTAACATTTGAAATTCCATCCAATTAAACACCGATACAAGAGGAAAATTATCCTTTTAACAGATTACTAACAGCACACTGGCTTCTGTTGTCCACATGGGATCCTGAAAATTGACTGGCTGCATGGAGTTCAACATTTTATACTGCCTCAGTGCAGAAACAGAGCAGAATTAGGAAACAATTATTGATAAGTATGCAACTGTGGCACCATAAAAACCCCATGGGTAAGAGAAATCTAAGGAGAAAGAAATGAAAAAAACAGCCTTCACATTTCTCCTTTTTTTTCTTGTTTGCTCAGTTGGAAATTAATTCCCTGCTGTTTCATATTTCCTATACTGATTAAAAGCATTACCTACTGCATTATTCTCTTCAAGGCCTGGATTTGTTAGGTGAAAGCATCATTAGAAACAACAGGGCTGAGGTAGGGAAACAGGGCTGAATCGAAGAATTCTTTCACTGTATGAGCAGCAAAATGTATTTTTCCACATAACATTTTCTATACATGGCAGAAATTGCTTTTCCACATCAAAGTTGAGACGCATTCAAATAATGAGTTAGTGCCAGAACCTCAAGGATAAGACATTTACATTTTTAGGAACAAGCAGACTTGTAACAAACAATACTGGCTATTAATCCTGGTCAGCACCTAAAGCTGGTTTTCTGGGAAAGCTTCTGAAGGTGTTTTTGCCCTCCTTTCTCTGCAGAGCCCCCAGGAACTGGCAGAGTTGAGCACTGCATACCTCAAGAGAGCTATACATCTCAGCACAGGAAAGAAATCAGAAGCCTATTTGAGCTAAACCTCTCAACTTTCTCATCTAGGAGAAACTTTTCTATGCAGCACCAGTTGTTTCACCATTATTCTAGTAATGGTGTTTTAGAGGTGAAAGGAGCAGGTTGGTTCTCTACTAGGTTGTTTCTGCCTAGTAGAGTGAGCAGTAAGTAACTGTGCCATTAGCTTGCTCAAAAAATGTAAACAATCTAATTTTAGTGAGAATGGCAAAGGAAGATATATACACTGGATTCGATTAATGCTGATGCTAGAAGTTGCAGTAGGAAGTCAGCACTTCTTAAAACTTTGTTCATGCTGAGATTCCACGAGCTCCCAGTCATTTTATTCTGTTTACATTATGCATTCTGGCAGCATGGTGATCCACATAACCTCCACACTTTTCTCTCAGAGTTACAGTTAAAAACCAGGGCTCAGGTACAACATTTTTTGACCTATGGCATCCCTGTCAACTGCATTTGGAGTTCAGGGGTTGCCTAGAACCACATCACCACCAATAACTACTTTAACATTAAGTTTTAAGAAGTCTTATCTCATTGAAATCTTGGGAATGAGATTCTTCCAAAATGCATGAATAAGCTTTTTCAGTCCTGTTTTTAAAATATGAACTTTAAATAGATAAACAAGAAATGAAAATAACCCATGAAGTTTGTTTCTCTTCAGTGAATCTCGAAAAGAGTGCTGGACTCTTGGGCAGCATTTACAGGAATATTTCAATACCTGAAGTTCTACTTTCTATAAATGGGTTAAAATACATGGCATCGCTTATAATTTTACTGCTTCTTTCAGAGGCACATGTGAGTTTATTAATTAATTGGCCTTAGAAGGAAATTGCCCAATTTATTCCACCTTAATGGTTACATGTTGAAATAAGCCATTCTTAGTCCTATAATGACAAAAAATGAAAGTAGCACTCCTAATGTTTATTTGCCATACCAGAGTGCAGTTCTCATAACTTTTGCCCCTGTATACCATTAGTTTTTTATTTTTTTCCCCAAATTCCCCCAAATTCTGAATTCTACAGAAGTTGAACAACCTTAATCTTGTCAGCACCCAGTGGCTCTGCTCGTTCTCTCATGCTCAAGCCTGTCTGGGAACCTCAGACAAAACACTACTGTACTTGTCTCCAGTAGAAGCTCAACCCAGGATTTCGAGCACTTAAACATGGCAGTGTGGACCTCTGCAGTTAGATGCCAGAGCCACCTACATTCAAGAAGAAACACACGCCCTTGGCTGGAGGGAGCGGAGGACGGGAGCATGCGGATAATGCTGCAGTGTTTGTACAGTAGCTCCATAGCGAGAATGCTTTTTTTAGGAATTGGGAAACCTCAATTCAGGCTGCTGAGTGCATCCGCACCGATTGTTCTGATGTTTTGCTACCAGATGCCTTTGCCCAGAGGGGAGCTCCTTGATCCAGTGCTGCACAAGAAACGCTTCTACATTATAGGAACAGATTGAGGGAAACATGATTTCTAGGGTGCTGAGTTGCATGGGTGATCTGGGCTCCCTGGCGCAGGACCAGCTTGTGCATTTTACCCAGTGATGAATGCAAAACACGTAACCCATTTTCAGACTGGGAATTGGAGCTCCCCTCTTCCCCCTGCTGCTCCTCCCCACTCAGGGCAGCCGGGTGTCCATGTCCTGCTCCCTGCGCATGCTCCCTCCCCAGGCCAGGAGCTTTCAATTCTTTTTTCTGCCAAGTCAGACAGGGCGAAGAAAAGGAGGAGGAGGCACACCCACCACAGCCTCCTCTTACTTAACTCAATGGGAAGGGGAGTTGGTTTTGATGCCTCAGCCCCCCACTTCCTCAGGCTGAGGAACGCAACGAAGCCGGATCCTGTACTTCTACAGAATGGATGTAAAGGAAAGGGCACCGGTGTCCACATCGTGTTCCTGGTCCAGTGCACTTCAAAAGAAGAGAGAGTGACCCTTGCTCCATTTTCTCCTAAAGAACAGCACTGGAGACCTGATTGTGCAAGTGTCTGTGCTGTGAAACTAAATTCAACATGGGTATTGACCTCTATGCATCCACAAATGGGACTGGGAAAAGCCCTAGAAAGGAAGGTTTCCAATACATTTTTCTCCTAAGCATTCCTTGCCAACTATTTTGAGCATTCCTGCTCTGCATCCTGCTTGTTCACAAATTGTGTTCTCATGGGCTTAGTGCTGCCCATGTAGTAACTGGAAGTGGAGGTACTGCATTCAAGGTTGCTGATCACACTTGAATTAGTCTCTGCTCCGAGCATTACATGCTCCCGTCCTTCTGGTGGTCTAGCCTTATGGCTGGTGGGCTAAGACAGTACTTTAAAGAAAAAAAAAACAAAAAAGAACAAAACACCAAAACCCCCTCCATGTACTAGGATGTGCTGTACTTCTTATTTCAGTAACATAAAACAAAACTCCAATGTCACACTTCCCCTATCAGAACACAACCCTGGAGTGCCTAATTCTTGTCTCAGAAGGCAATACACTTTTATCCAGGTTCTGTTATTTCCTGCTGCTGGAGAGAACCCATTCTCTCCCAACCAATGCTGTGAAATACTCATCTATAAAATAACTGTTCCTTGAATGTTTTCTTTTTCTTCTGAAAAAGGATTTGGGAACAGCAGGGATATGAGCGCTCACCTCTTTTAAACTCTGCATCATAATCTTTATGACATGTTTTATCACCACCATCTTTAAGCTTTTACCAGGATAACAATCTTTGCCTTTGCAATGGCTCCCACAGTAGTCTTGTGTGAAAATGGGGAGAGCTAAGACATAAGAGACTAATATTAAAATTATGTGGAATAAAAAAAGAGGGTTTACAGTCTGCTAAGGGAAATCTCAGTGGTAAGCTATGAAAATGCTGGATGCTAGTGCTGTACATCAGTGAATATCCAGAGTTCCTCAATTTACATAGGAAAGGTTTTTAATAGGCATGGTATCCCCAGCTCTCAGCCACCGACTCTGTCCCTCTCGCAGCTCCTGAGTGAGTCCGCAAGTCCACAGATCATCAGAGCTCTCGCAGGGATAACGGTGCGAAGCCTGGCGCCGGCAGTGTGCATTTTTCGGAGTGTTGCCATGGTGATCTCCAGCATGCTCATCCCCTGAGAGCTCAGCTCAAAATTCAGAGGGAACCAAAGCAGGACAAAGAAATGACACCCAAGCAAAGCAACAGGGAAATTATGTGTAATAAGCATACATACACACTTTCACACAGAATCTTTCAGAAAATAGTTATTTTTAGAACTGAGTAGTCTGTAGGAAAGAAGTGCAGTCTTCAGAGTCCCAACTCTAAACCAGGATGGTCTATGGAATGAAACCAAGAATTTCTAACCCTGTCTCAGCTCGTGGATCACTATTTGGCACAGGGTAAATCCTCAGCCTCTCTACTGCAAAAATCCTGATTTGCGCAGTAAGGACAGAGAACAAGGGATAACTAAGCAGATGAAAAGACAGAGATGCCTTTAATAACGTAACACTGTAGAGAAGCAACAGATCACTAGATAAGCAAAATCTGACATCTACTTTTTAGAACATTATATTTCATTATTCCATGAAAACAGTTAATACAACAATTTTTAAGTATTTAGCACTTAAAATTTTCACCAAATACTTTACATCATCTGTTGGTCCTTATGGCAGTTATACTCTTACTGCATTCTCAACAAAAGGGAATTACATTTGTGCGAACATGAAAGCAACACTCTGTCAAGTGATGGATGATCCAAATATATAGTTGAGAAATCTGTTGTACGGTGCTTTTACTCCTACCCTACAAAAGCGCTGTGTTACAATGGCCATACACACAGAAATAAACCAATGAGAAGAGACCAAAATTCAAAATCTGGGCCATGTCAGATACACCACAGTCCAGAAATAATACTAAATGAGAGTCAATCAATGTTTTGCCATTAGGCAGCATGTTTCAGTCAGAGCTTATTAACAGACACCGCCAGGCCCTTTTGTACCTAAAAGAGCTCTGAGATCAGTTAATCCCACACATCTTGATGCTCAGCCACTTGCATATGGTAGTTTCTTTTCCCCAAATACATGATATTCTTTTTGTTCCTACGTGGGCTTTGTTGGTCCTCTCCACATCATCATCTATTAGATCTTCACGTAAATACTTAATCATGTTATGAAAAGCTGCCTCCTCTCGAACAAGCATGAAGCTTTTCAGTCAGATCTGCCTTAACTTTCATCAAAACTTTCTGGACTGGTACAGCACTAACCACTTCAGAGCCTTGCTCTGTCCCCACTGAGAAAATTTGGTGTGCAGTCTGTTGCTTATGACTGCGGGCAGCACTTTACCTGCTGCCTTTGGACTAGTGCCTGACTCTCATCACCATGGAAGGTCAACTGCCAAGAGGATATTCACAGAGGTTTGGTTTCTTCAGCATATTCACGTTCTCATCGTCCCATTGACAATGGATATATAAAGGGTCATGCAGAATAAATTGCCTGAGTATCCATTTGTATGATACACAAGAGTTTACTCAATACATGTGCCTCTCCTTACTCAGGTCCCTTAGTTAGTCTTTCTTTGCTATCCACTCATTGAGTGAATTCTCTGTGCTTCCCCAGGCTCTCACCTCCCTGGTTTTCAAACTAGCACAGGACCAGTGACTGCTGCCTGGAGGAGGGGCTGAGGGAGAGACCCAACTACAATCTCTGGTATTTATAATTTTATCTTTAGCTTCTTCTCTCCCAAAGGGTGCTGACATCTGCCTTGAGCAGCCTCCCTGTATTTTAAGCTTTCTTGATCCCCTTTAACAGTGACTGATTTATTTCCAGCATATACTGGTATTTCTGCTCAATTGCAGGGAAAGAACTTGAACTTTATCAAGATCCCTACAAAATCACTGATTGCGGTAGGCATAATATTATGGTTCTTACGAGCTCATACCTTGATCCCTTCAGGGAAGAGGTTTTATTTACCACGAATAAAGATGAAGGCTGACAGACAGCCTTCAAATCAAAGCACAAGCCAGAACATGTCTGATTACTCCCGGAAGCAGCATTTAGCAGCTTAACTTAGTCTTTATTTAGATATTATTTTGCATATTTCACCCATAACGAAAGCAAACTTGTCGTGAACAAAATCATTTGGTAATCTAATTTATCAAGATCACTCACACACTGACAGACAAGAATTTTAATAAAATTTGCACTTAGGAGATCAATTTGTACTAATTTCCATCTCTTAGATGCATATGCCTTTTCCAGGACAGGTGAATGGAAAATTGAGACCCTAGTGCAATCCCAACCGCTTCCAGAAAACATAGTTGTATGCTCTAATGTGCATCTGCTTAGGGAATTTACTTAAAAGGCTCTACTTTGCTTACTATAACAGCATGCACTCTACCACCCACTACTTGTATGACAATATTTTACAAGAATACCACAAATCTTTAAAGCATGGGGATGAATTAACTACATGGGGGCTGTCAGATATTTACCTTGCCCAAGAACATTAGATGTATTAGATTAATGCCAAAGACAATAAATGTAGTTCAACTTCAGTAAAGGAGTTGGCAGAAGAAGACAAGAAGCATCACTGCAGAGATGCTTGCCTCAAAATCATGTGTCACAAAACATCAAAATGGGCCCCCCCTGCTTCCCTTTCCTCTCCCCAGTTATTCAGCAATTGGAGTCACAGGCAAGGCTCCTGTCAGCTGCTTAACAGATGCATGAAGAAGATCACAGCGTGCCTAATGCCCCACTTGGGACACCTTGTTTTTCCTCTACTGTCCTACAAGGTCAGAGTTTCAGTTTTGTCTCGTGAATCTGACAGCAAGCAACTTGCCCCTTTCTCCGCAGGCTGTCTTGCCATTGATTTAAAAGATCTTGGGTAAATGTTATACTTTGTCTAATATTTGGGCAGAACAGTTGATACCTAGTTCATCACTACAGAGAATCTATGTTGCCTCTAAGTGCAGTAGTCCCTTGCTCTGAAAAGAAAGTCTCTGCTTTGGGCTGGTACTAGCATGTAAAAGGTGTTGAGAAGACACTGACGGAGCTGCTCCAGCAGGAACTATCCATTTTTCAGCTGGCCGGGTTAGTTTTCAGCTCTTGCTTAGGCTTGAGGTTTGGCTGCACCCATACTTATGCCATTCATGGAAGCAGCAGAAACAGGCAGCTAGGGGAGATGGGAGAACCAACGTACCTTGTTTGGCAACAGCACGGACTGGTACCCAATAAAGGGACTGCATGAACATGTCCTGACACAATTTAAGTAAAACACCTTCAGTAGGTTTCCTACAACTGGAGAAAGAAACGCTGCCTCTCACCTTGTCAAAGACAACAGACAGACAGGCGTGCTGTGAGAGGATGGTCTCTCCGCTCATTCTTCTTTCATGAGAATAAACGCCTGCTTTTGTATAGGATAACTATTTTCAGGGTACTGCATTTGCTTACAATAATGTTAGCATATTCAATTTTGTTCAAGTCGTGCAAAATAGATGTATTGGGAACACTTTCCTTCCTTTATTTTTTTGTTTCCGTTCCCCATCTATGCAATTTACTTGTTCTTTTCCTCCTGGTCCTATATATACTTCAAAGACATATTTTCAAAGAACAGTTTCTCCCAGCATAGCTTGCCCCCCAGCTGTAAAAGCTTTGCTCACATATACCTCCCTTTGGAGAGATAACTTCTTTGTGTAGAGCTCCTTTAGGCAACTTCTGTAATCATGCAAACAGGTAGAACGTTCCCATGTGGTGCAGCTCAAGAAGGAAGCATACACATCCTGCAAAGCAAACCCAAGGTAGCACCACAAATATTTATATGCCAGAAAAAATCCATATCCTGCAGCTTGGACCGCTATAAACAAACACTATCCAATATATCTTCCGAGTCAATCAACCGAAGAATTCACATATGGATGGACGGCCTCATTTGAGTTCACCCAAGGGTATGAAAAACCTGGGAATGTAATGAATCAGCTCACCCCTGGGTTACTGACCACATAGACCTTCCCTTCCTAGCACCATCCTGGACTTTGAACAGGATCTCCTTGGCTTTGCGACCAAGCAGAACTCTCTACAGTCATTCCATTTCTGGATACTTCTGATGAAGCACTGGCAATCAATGCCACTGCAGAGCAGAGACCAAACTAGTCCAGTTACTCCTATACAGAATCATATAGCTCATGCTTTCTAAAGATGCTGGCTGTAAGAAGTGCTAAAGGACTTCAGAAATCTGCTCCACCACCCCTGACATCAGCTGTACTTTATGTTTCTGCTCATTTGGAAAGGGTATTGTGACCCTTTTTTTCCCCTCTTTGAGTACCTGAAGAGCCAAATGGCCAGTAGCCTATGGTGGAGACTTTTGGATGTGGAAGTGATGAAGAGGATGCCAAAGTCAAAACTACGACCCAGCTTTCTGTTCTTAGTGAGGGCCCCCCCAGCATCCCCTGTGGTGTCCTCAGGACTTCTCACACATGCAGTAAGAGAATCTCAGCAGAAAACACCTCAGGAAAGGAAGGCAAGAAGAGGGTGTCAGAGTATAAATCCCCATAATTCCCATTGCCCATAACAGGTACCACGATTTGTGAAGTCATCATTTCCACAGGAAGGGGAAAAAATATTTCTTTTAGAAATAAAGTTAAACACAGCTCTGTGTTTATATATGAAAAATAACCAGCCAGAGCTCTCAAAGCAACGCACACCTTCTGCCTCCTCAGTGCAACCAGCACCATCATTCTTCCCCCAGGTTCAAAAAAAACAAAACAAAACCCCAAAAACCAAAAAACAAACAAGCTCTAAAAACATGCTTTTTGAAAACATAGGTCTAGCTTTGATGAAAACCATGGTGGCAGGTCACTTCAGTTGTCTGGAAATTTCCAGACACGTTTTAAAGAAAATGCTAGCTGTGTATAAACACAAGAGTTGCATTGTTTCGCAAACTCAGAAGTTCCCAGGAACTGTAATTTAATACGATTCATTTAACTAGTCACAAATTAAACTGATGCAATTTTAAGGAAAACCAGAGCAGATAAACAAGACTGTTTTTTGTTTGTCCCTGGAAGACTTCTGTTTACGAAGTCATTGGCTTACTGACTGACAATGAGAAATTTCCTACGTAAACCTAGATATTTTTACGTCTTGACATTACTTCATGACATTGTGCTTGATCAAATTGAGTGCTGCAGTAACAGGACACTAGAATATTGTCTAGCTGTCCAAAGGAACAGCTATTTTTAAATATAATGTCTTTTGCACATACTGCATTAACTGAATCAAATAAGGTTGAGGCTAGCCTTGAATTTAGCCCTAAAAAATTAATAAGCAGACAAGTATTTAATTCTTACTTTTATCCTTGTTAAATCCTTTAATTAAATATAACATTAATTGAACTGAAGATTATTATAGAGATTTTTCTCAACTAATACATTTAAATGCATTAAAGCAGGGAAAAATCAAAACAAGAACACAAGCCGGACTTATAAACAGATTCACATAAACACCATTAAAAAAAGTAACACCCTGAGAGCACAGGGCATTTTTTCATGTTTGCTAGCACAAAAGTAACAGCAAAGGTTAAAAGCAGCGGAGGTGGCATATTCCATACAAATGAACACGTTAATGCAAACCGTTTCCATTTATCAAAGCCACATACCAGTTCACCTAAGACAATTGCTTAAACACCACCATTGCTATCATGAAGCAAGAGGATGCAGGGCAGGAATGGAGCAGAAGTTCTCGAACTGCTAGCTATAAAGGGACCCATAACGCCCCTGCAGCCAGGCTGTTCCGCCACCAAACCCATGGGGATCAGCAGCATGAAGGCTTCAAATGGGCTTTTGCAGAAGCTCTAGTCTGAAAGCCATGGAATGAAAGCCCCGTGCAGGGAGCTGGGAGCAGCAGGGGCCACTACTGCAGCCTGTGGGGCAGAAGGGAGCTGTGGGGCAGCTGAGGTGAGGAGGGTGGCACTGCCCTGCCTCCTCCAAGGAGATCCCCCCAAAAGCCCTACTTTCTGGGGTTTGTAGGCTTGGAGTGCGTGTCAAAAATTAATTAGACCTGAAACGAACGGGGCTTCCTAAAATTGTTTGTTTGTTAGTAATTGCACAGTTGCTACAGGCATAGCATTCAGTGGCTTCCCCTGTACCAACAAGCAGACAGCAGGAAGATCATGAGCAAGAGAAGCAGCAGTGCCCTTATCTGTGCCTGTTCACACTGGTATTGTTCACACTGGTATCGCTCACTCGCCTGAAATTAAAAAGAAGGGGGGTGAGGAGGCAGATTTCACTGACTCCAACATTGGCAGTCCCATAAAAGGGCTTGCTTTGGCCAGGAATTAAAGGTTTATGGAGACAATAAAATTATTGGACTAGATGATCTCAGAGGTCTTTTCCAACCTTAATAATTCTATGATTCTAAAGCTAATGTAGCATCTCAGAATGACACTAAAAATGATATTCAAACTCCAGAATCAATGCTAGAGTCAATGCTGACAACTGATTTGCTAGAGTTCCCTCTAAGTCCTTAATGCATTTCTTTTTCTAGGCAGGGACAATTCTCAATTTTCGTTGCCAGACACAACAAGAAACTTGGTGCCAATATTCTCACTTCTGTGGGAATATGGAATAAAACCCCAAATGGGCATCACAGCCTGCTTATTCTGTAAAATCCTGTGGGCTGACAGACTGAGTTGAGAGTGTTACAGGCATCCATCCACCTCTCAGTCCCACTGTGGATTATAAGGAAGAAACCTGTTACAATGTGGGTGATAACCAAGCAGTTGTAGTCACCAGCCTTTACAGGAGGGAAAGGAGGACACTTTAGGCCGGTAGCTTCAACAGAAATTTCTTAGTGAATCTCCTCCCTGCATCCCCCCCAAATTGAGATAACTCCAAAATTTCAAATTCGTCTTTAGTAGGAAAAAGAACTGATGCAAAGCCCTATTTTATTGTACCCAGATTTTCTACTCAGTTTTGTTAGGCTTGGGTAAACTGCTTTTTGCTTTCTCTTGATCTTCCCAGGATGCAGCAGCCCTTGCCAAAAATAACTACCTTTTAATTTTCGTTCACAATTCCCTTGCAGAGTTCTGCACCGTTTTAATGCTGTAGCATCACATATCCTTTTAATCCCTGCCTACACATTTTAACATTTCAAACACATGATTATTTATAAACAAAAAGCCACCAGGGCTTTGGTGAGGTAAAGTGTTTTAATGGGGACTGAAAGTGGGGAGGGGGGAGAGGGGAGGGTGAATCATCATTTTCTGGTTTTAATCCTTCATTCCTCCTCTGTTTTGGGCTTTGTTATTAGCAGTAGCGCTTATTCACTTTGAGCAGGGCCAAGACAGCAAACAAGTCCTCTGAATTTGAAAGCCAAACAATTCCAACTCCTAATTCAGCTGTGCACGCCTGCTCCAGACTGTTCAATCCCTTGAGACCCTTTTTGTAGCCTAGGCTTTTTCCTCCTTTAAGTGCCAACGCATCGATGGCCTTTGGCTGGGATTTTGTCCATTCCCACCTGCTCCTGCAAGAGGGAGAACAGACTGGGATGGAGTGACGCCATCCTTAAGTTTTGTGCCGTATTCAGGGCTGGGCATTGCCACACCGAATGGAGCAAACAGGTTACAAAAACTGTTTCCACAGACAAAGCAAGGAACTCGAACAGCAGCACCGCTCCAACTAAAACACCACTTGGAAACAAGTTGCACTGCATACTGAAGGGGAGACAGCATTTGTTCAAAATCCTCTCTCCTTTTCCGTCGTTGCTCAACAGGGCAGCAAAAAATTTGTCCTCCAGCCCAATTATACCACTCTGCCGATGCTGTAACAAAAGAGGAAAGAGCCATGACAGAAATAAAAGGGTAAGCTGCATCTCTAATGGAAGCAACAGCAGGAGGTAGAAAAATTAACTGCCATCACATACCATTTTTCTTCCCACTTCAAGCACCCTCTCTAAATACTCCTTCCTGCAAAAAAAAGTCTCTAAAGACTGACCTTCCCAAGTCCATTTATACCTCATACCTTTTGCAGGTCCACTGAGAAACAACCCTTTGCCTTAAGCTATGAGAGCCAGGCAGTGCAGGGGCCCAAGTCCAGCCTGGGAATTGACAGCACACAAGCTCCAGCTCTAGACTTTTTAGGGATGCTTAAGTTTGGAAAAAGCTTTAAGCATGGATGCCTCAGCTGCCATACCCACATTTCTGTACTAAAATACTTGCACTCAGTTTCAAAACTGTGAATACTCTCAAGCTCCAAGTATAATGTAGGACAACTAAGAATATGCAGAACCTCTGAGAATTAGACTAGTTATTTCAGTAAATTAACCAGGTAGCAACTGTAAAAATGCTGATGTTAGACAGTATTTCTTCTTCCTGGGCTATAAAAGGATATAATTTTTACTTACCTGACAGGTGTGTCATGAGAATTAGCTAATATTGACACTTTGATCTTTAAAATGCTTTGCCAAGTATTAATTAAGGCAGGATCATTTTGCATTTAAAATAGCTAGTATTTTGAAGTTGAGTATGTCTCCATCCTTCTCCTAAAATGGTAAAGAATCTACTGTTTGTTTTTCTACATATTCCCCAGGAGATTATTTCAGAGAAATATGAGGAAGAAAGACTGACATGCGGATCTATGTTTCAAGGAAGATGAATGGATACCTCTAAATAAAAAGCTGTGTTTTGTTGCAAGAGTCTTCTCTCGTGTGGGTCTTGTAGCCAGACCTGTAGACTTGGGTCAAATGTTACTGAATGTAGGGAGAAAGGACACCCCTATCCCCAAATAAGCCACCTTTTTATAACTAATCTACTAGTACTATTTACAAGGCAGGTCTCAAAGTGAGAAATTCATAACACATTGCAGATGAATTCAAGTACTGCACCTACTGGTAAAGCATGGCCTCATTTCTCCATAGAGGGAAAGGTGCCAACATATGGGCAAAACTCTTGTTACAGTTTCTTCTGTAGTCAGTAATATGAAATATGTACAAAGCTGCACGACGCTTTTATTAGATGGGTCACGCATGTAGGCTGCAGCCAGAGAAAGATGGAGAGCCAAGGCTTGCCTGTGGAGCCAGCTCTCTCCCAGCCACTCTGCGCTCAATAACAAGGGCAGGACTTTCACCATGGGCACTCTTGTTGCAAAGATCTAGCAGCAAAGGCATGACATTTGGCCTTTATATGGCCCAGTGAATATAAACCCAGATTAGAGGGAATAAAAGATTGTACTTGATAGCATATGGGAAAACAGCAGCATAAGTCTCCAAATAAGCTGCTCTGCGCACCCCAGAGAGATCATTATGCAGGGCTTTCCTGTGGTTGCTACTGCTGATGGTTACAGCCTGACCTGGTGTCACAGGCTACTTGTGCTGGTAGTGCAGAGACATCATCTCTCCTGGAGCTGCAGTATTTTCCTTACTGTCAGCAAGGCAACACAGGGAAAACAGAACCAAAGGAAAGAAAAAAAGACGGGACACAGGTACTGGAAGAGATGCCAGAAGGCACATGCATGAAGATAGATGCAGCCCCTGTGTAATCCCCCCAAATGCCCTTTAGGGTCTCAGGGTGATGACAGCAGAAATTCTGTGAGAACATTTCGCAAAGCCCATGCCTCGTTCTTGTCCACTGCCCAAGACATGCAGAAGCTACCGAACAAATGTTACCCTGTGTTCTGGTGACTTATATCCTACAGATCTAAAGACGAGTCTTAGAGGTGATTCTGGGGACTCAAGTCTGATTGATTGTCATATCTAGAAAATACCGGAATTAAAGTTCCTTATGCAAATCCTTCACAATAGTCTCTATGATAGGAGACATTTTCCCCTGTTCCCCTACCTCATTTCATGCACTGCATAGACATTACTTAATGAACTAGCAACTCTTCAATATTTATTTTTCTCCTCATTATCCAGTGTGGCTCTATGCCTTATTTACCATCCTATCCAAATGCTGCTGAGAATTATTTATAGCATTCATAATATAGGAGCCAAGTTCCTATAAACAACAATCAATTTTACAATACCTAGCTGGATCCTAAAACAAAGGTGGACATTTTTGGGATAGGCACTGTTTTTGAGCAATTAGTTTATAATCCTAGAAGTCTAAAAAGCATCTCCATAGACCTTCCAGAAAGAACCTGCCTACCAGCAAGCAGAGCTGAGTGACAGCACATGACACGATGAGGTCCTCACCCTTCACAAGCATGTTTGAACCAGGCTATTTACAGTGCCAGTGCCCACATTTTACGTAAGAAATGCTGTTAAGAACAGTGAACAAAACAGTCAATGCTACATTAAGGACTTGTTCCAGGGATCTCAGATTACAAGATGTGCAGCGAGAACCCAATTTTTATCTAATTAGGGCTGGGTGTTCTTGCCCTACACCCTGTACACTTTCCTGCCCATGCTCTACACTTGACGGTGCCTGCTCCTGATTCCCCAAGGTACACACTCCCCTTCCTTCTCCTTGCAGTCACTGCCTCAGGACTATGTTGATGTTTCACCAGTATAATGCAATATAATTAGCAGCTTATAATCCCCTCCAGTCCATTTTACATTTTTCCTAACCTTTCCCTATTTTTTAAGGGGAAAAACCTCCCTTGCTCTCCTCTCTCCTCTTCAACAGGTGAAGAAACACAGCAAACCAACATTTCACTGGATTCCTCCAGCATCACAGCTTTGGCTTTCAGCTCTGTGAAAGGTCAATCCAGAAGTTTGTTGGAACGGAATGAAGAAGAGGAAGTTTCTGCAAGTTTATTCCACTTTCTCCCTTTATGGGTAACCAAAGCCAAAATCCTACCAGCTATCCTACCAAACCGTTATAATGTATTCAAACCCAAGTTCCAGATTTAATTTTCAATTTTGACTAAACCAAACATTTTAAAAAAATATCTCTGGATGTGCTACACATCAGAATGGACAATTGTAAGATGAGATGCTGGATTTCATAGTTTTTGGGCTCTACCTCCAGTTTGTGAGTGAGTGCAGGTAAAGCCACTGCTCCTCT
The DNA here is from genome assembly GCA_013400535.1 of Scopus umbretta. Lineage (NCBI taxonomy): Eukaryota > Metazoa > Chordata > Aves > Pelecaniformes > Scopidae > Scopus > Scopus umbretta. The sequence continues at coordinate 47,841 of VZTL01029762.1, forward strand.
TGGTTCCCATTAAGAGCTTTGTTCCCTCTCCTGGGGTCTGCTGACTTTTTATATGATAATACCTCCATAACCGCTTCTGTGACACAAACCCAAAAGTAGATGTGAAAAGGTGTTTTCTCCTCTCCACATAAACTTGTTAATTTGGTGTTACTGCAAAAATCCCAGCCAATGTGAGGCCAATTAATTTCTGAAAATTATTCGAGTTTAGAAGGATAAATCTATAATTTTAATGTCAGAAAGCTACAAAAGCCAGATCAAGAAGAAGTTTTCCATTTAGGACCTCAGTCTACACATGCACAAAATTAAAATATCAGAAAAATAACATCTACTGGAGATCATATTTATTTTTACATCAAGGACAAAGTGCATCTATCTCTCCACAAGGATGTGTTTATTACTCTGCCAGTTTCATGACCAGCTAATAATCACGTTGTCACTAGTCTACTACTCAACTTCCTGAAATACATCTCTACTTCATGTCTTTTATTTGTTTGCACATACATACATATATGAAGTGACATTTTAACTGGGCAGATATATTTTACAATTCAACCCATACTCAAATGGTGCTTTCCTGCTAAACAGGCACTTAAAAAAAACCCACAAACAAGCCAACCCCCCAAATTCTGCTTATTTCACAAAAAATGGGAACGGAAGATAATAGTACCTCTTTTTCAAGCTTCCTAGGAGAAACAGTTGAAGATCAAGTTGGTGAGAATAATGTGAAAGTAACTCAAGAAAAACTTTTACACGTACAAACTCATCACACACATGAGGATTTGTTCAAGAAGTGCCACTGGCCTGAACAAGGTCACTTGAGATGTACTTTTAGGACCTTGAAGCAACTAAAGTGACCGGTCCCAGTAAATGCCTTCAAACTTTGTTTTGTTTCGTTCAATACACACTGGAAGGTTTTAAGTGTTTGATTTTATATCTTATAAGCCTATATAGGTTTCAAACTGGGCCAGATACAAGTAATGTAGAGAGTCAATGCACAGCCTAGTCTGTAAAACTTTAGCTTAGGTACAATGTTGTCAAATCTGAGGAACTTCATTTCAAGCAACCCCCTATCAGCAGACAACTCTATATAAACCAGACAGCATTTCGCAATGTTCCTGCAGTACCTCACTGTTTCAGTACTATTGGTCAGTTAGTAATTTTAAAAGACAAGTTTATAAAAGCCCAAAGGCTAAAATTAAAACTGTCCCAGCTTGTTAGACATTTAAGACAGGATCACTGTCCTATTTGACATCTAAGTCATGAATTCTGTACTTTATCCAGCATTTGGAAAGGCTTAGTTGACTGCTTCCAAACTCATCAGGCGGGCTCTGGGAAATGGAAGGTGAGATCGTGGGAAAAAATGTAATATGAAAAAATACTGGAACAAATCTGTGGCAGCTAGAAGTTCATGACTATCACTGCCCTGCACACCAGAGCCACTCAAAGCGTCCTGGGGTATGATTTGCAGAAATGCGGCTTTGCTTCACACACAAGTATGTACGTACATGTACACATGTGCATGCACACAGTTAGGGAGCTCACATTATTATGAAATACAGCTAGGGAAAGCAATTACTTTAAGAAAAATAATAGGGTATTCACCAGCAAAGTAACAGTTTCAAAAGGGTCTAGAAAATGAACCAAAGCTCTTATTGTTAGAGAACTATTGACTCCAGGTTTGAAAAAGCGACCTCAAGTGAGCAATGATGCACTTAGCCTGGAACTTGCAGCCACTGTATTTCACTCTAAATTGAATTGCCAATCCACAGTGCAATCTTCTACTACAAACTGACATCTTCGGGGCAAACATACAGAAAAATACTATATACTGGCCACATTATTCCAAGTTAGACTAAATTCCTCTGGAAATGGAAAATATGTTCACATTACAGAATTTAAAGATGGTATTATATGGGTATTTATACAGGGGTAATGAGTTTTTTTTTTTCCTTTTAAGGGCACTTAGTGACAACTTCATGCTGACATTTTTCCTGTGAACAGTTCATAAGCATGCAAATAACTAACAGCACGTGGCGCCATTAAAAGCATTTAGGTACATATAGCCTACAGACTTATACTGAAAACCACGTAATAGACATTTTATACCTCACACATATATGCACAATGCTCAGATGCAACATTCTCACCATACTAAAAGTGGTCTTTTTGGTAAATTAGGCCGCCAATTTAGCATGATTTATAATATCACCAATGTCAATGGTTTGCAAACAAAAATAATCAACACATGCTGTGAAATACTTACATTCACTTTTCCACTGTCTTCTTCACTACAATCGTTATTTTCCAGCACAGTGTTTAATCTTCTTACTAAATAAAAGAAGGCAGCAATTAAAAACATATTCATATGCATTAAACTATGGTCAATCACCTTAAATTTATGAACTTTAAAATATAGTGTCCCATAAACTTGTAATTCATTTATATATAGTCAATTTTATTACATTTTAAACACAACTTTAGCACACCACATCTTTCAATCCTGAGGCTAAATGAGGCAATGTCCTGTATTTCAATAGCTGCTCAGATAATAAATCAGATGGACAGTTGCTCACAGATGTACAACTAATTACTGAAGAACTGAGAGCTCAACTGATATATTACCAGAAAGAATGCCTGGCATTACAGATAGGGTATTGTATGATTTGGCACTCCTCTAGTTAAAGCTTGAACATGCTCTTTCTTATCAATGGCAGTACTCAGCACCTCCCACGATCAAACATTTAAGAATGGAAGAGAAACAGTGTCTGTCCCTCTAGGGAAGGATGAAATACTATCTGATACTCTTTAGCATCACTGCATATGCCAAAAAGTGATAAAAAAGTGTTTATGTAGATTGTTGAACATGAATGTGAAGATGACAACTGTCCTTGAAAAAATCTCCCAGCCAATAGATGTAGTGAATGCTGAAGGGCCCAACCTGTTTCTTACACACAGTTATTTCTCAGCTACTTTTTAGCAAAGCATGCGATGCCCACTCAAACAGTTTGCATCAAATGCCAACACACTCACTAAAAGATCACCACATGACAGTTCGAGGGGAGAGAGACCTGAACACCTGGCAAAATCCACCACCTTTTCTCCAAAGCCATCTCATCTCAGCTGAACCTGTCTTTGAGACTTGCGTAACACTGGCTCCCCAGGAAGGTAGGACACAAACATCAGCAGGGCTTTTATTTTTCCTTTGTGTTCCCTGAGGCTGCCCAGTACAAAACCAAGTTTATTTTGTTAATGTTCGATGGGATTTAATTTCTTGTTTGCATTCCTCATATCTAGTTGCTGTGGTAGCACGTTCTTTAAGACTAAGTACATTCATTTCTTCCCAGAGAAAAGCTGTTTGAGGGAACCTGCACCCTCGCCAGGTGGAGAATGAACATGGATGCTCAGCAAAATCATCAGATAAGGTACGTGGGAGAAGAGCTGGGTGAGATATTTAGACCACAGCTGCATTATACGGCCTAACTGGAGAATGTAGGCTTGGATTGGGACTGAGGAAAGTCATAAAAGGTGAGTGTAAGTAAAGCAGCCAACCCAGGAGACAGACAAAAATTTAGACCTTAGGACCAAGTGAAAGGGCTGATTTCTTTCTATGTCTTACTGACAAAAGGAAAAACAGGTCTGGGGCAACTTAAGCGTATAAAGGAAAAGGAAATACAGAAGGAAAAGGAAGTGCAAGGGGATGTGAAAGATCATGATACTGTCAACAACAGCCAAGAAGGAAGGAGGTGGAGGTAGTCAGCAAGCAAACAAGACTTCATCCTGCTGAAGAGTTCCCTTTATACGTCCATGTTGCCTCTCTCCTTTAGAGCATATTTGCAAGCATTGCTGAATGGTGATTTAGGCACTTCTTGCACAGTTGGTTCACATCTTAACTTTGCAGATGCAACAACTGAAGTGCATGGAAATTAGTATTTGGCTGAGCCTGGAAAAGGAATTGAATGCTGTCGGCCCTGACTGTTGTGTCCAGCCAGTTACATCCCCAGTAACAAAGGCATGCCCCCTGCTAGTAACATCAGAAAATTTATTTATTGGAAAAATAGGTTCAGCCGTAACCCAGGAACTGGCAAAGAGTCATCAGACTACTTATGTGTCAGTTCGCACATGGGTACACGAGGCCTTTTAGTCTGTACTTGGTAATCAGCTGTGCCAGAAAATGATGCTACCAAACTGTACTCAATTTTCTGTGTTATGAAACAGGAAGCCTTTTTCATAAGAGGCTTGGGACATGAGCCAGAAATCTCACTCACTGTCTCCCTGTTTATTCAGACCGAGTCATCAGATTTTCCAGGTTTCTCCACTCAAATGGCACACTGCTTTGGCTAGGTTTAGATGGACACAGGTGGTACCATCTGCCGCAAGGCTTCCTGGTTTTGTTTGGTTTTGTTTTTTCTTTTACGTCCTGCTCATAGCACAACAGCTCTTTTTCAGTGTCTTACACTGGAACACCATAAGGAACTGGTCTTTCATGGTATGGGTTTGGCCAGCTGGCCGTCAAAATGGACTGCTTGAACTAAAGGAACTAAAATACACATCACTATCACAGGTCCCCTGACAGCTGGAGGTTCTTGAAGACTGACCTGAAGTTAAAAGTACTCAGAAGACATAGGGGAGTTCTTTAAAGCTGACAGAAACCATGAGCACAAACAGAGCAAGTGGGTAGGGGGATGCTCACACAAGCTAACTTCAGTCTAACAAGGCTGATCTTCCTGTTTCTTCTCTCCCCACTGTGGCTTGACAGAGAGGGTCCTGCCATGGATCACTTTCTGGAGGAGGAATCCATCTTCCCTGAGCTGCTTTTCGGAGGAGGCTCCTTCTCCCCTCCACAACCCGCAGAGGACAGCAGGGAGATTACTGCCATTAGACTACATTTAGCTCTTATCCTGTCTCACCCTGATCTGAACGCACTTAAGTGCTCCCACCTTTCATAAGACACAACTTCTGCCTTTCAAAGCAGAATATTCCTTTAGGACAAAAGGACGAAGACCACCATGGTTAAGACCAACAGGACAGGTCAATAACCCAGCAGAGACAAGACAACTGTAAACAACCTCCTCATCCTACAAGTGCCCTCTCCCTCATCAGGCAGCTGCGCCTCTGTATTTGGGGTGAATGCCTCAGATACCATCATTTCAAAAAGATGATAAACTCAGGCTGATTGCTTGTGTCCAAGTCCAAAATTTTAGAAGTGGATAATGTGCTGCCCTGGCGCTGCGGCTGCTGGGGGGATCGTGGCTTCCGAAAGCTGCAAGGAACACAGCATGGCACTTGACCTGTGGCACCTAAAGCCGGCACTGCCATAAGTATGAGTAAGAACATATTGAGTGCTTTTTTTTTGTTTGTTTGTTTGCTTCTAGGGCTAAAACCAGATCATAAACCACATTTCTTTGAGGAAGGCTTTTGTTTATTTCTTAGAAAGGGCAGGCACTGGGTCAGGGATAGAAAGTTGTACTATCCGGTTCCCAGACACAGACCTTATTCCCCTGAGCCTTCAGCTATATGTAACATATGGAGCAGACACTCTTCATATAAGCTTTTATACGCCCATGGAACTTTCATCTGGCTGTTGAGCTAACAAGCACGGTGCACTTGATAGGATGGAGCACATAGGATGACACTACATACTGCTTTTTTGAGCTTAATTTTGAAAACAGATCTTCACGTTTCAGTGCTGGGAAGGCTGTGTTACAACACCAAGATTGTGTCCATATGGAAACAGGATATAGAATTTTATATTAAAAACTTTAGGGTGATATCAAATGTCAGCTTAAGACAAACACTGTAGCGTATTTACATCTCTAACTCTGTATCACACTACTACACTCCAATATCTGGCCAATGCTCTATCTTCCCTCACCTCCAGCTTATGCCGCTCTTGGTCATCTCCATTCTGCCCTCTCCACCTCCTTGACCTTAGAGACACCCACTCCACTTCTGGCACATGAACTCCAGAGTTTTATTACTGATTTCCTTTCTGTCTCCTCTGCTTGGCTACCTTGGGCTTAGTATCCTCACTGTCTTGAACTGCTCAACATAGCTTTATCTTCAATACACTTAAACCTGATATTGCTTAAACTCTTTTTTTTTTGCTTTGGTTTCCAGTCAGTCCCACATCCTTTTGACCTCAGTTTTATGCACTATGAAAAGACCCTGACCAACTCTGTGTAAAAATTAACACAATATTAAAATAATAATGAAAGTGTTTAATATTGCTGGATATACATCAAAAGAACAACTGCTTTCACTCAGCCCCTTCACTTAGCTCTTCCTGTAGTTTGGGGCACAAAAAGAAAAAAACATTAAAAAAAAAAGAAAAAAAGAAAAAAACACACATGCTGGAGTTTTCCCTTCTTAAAATTTAAAAGTCTCGGACCAAAATCTGAGTTTTACAGATACACTATAAGAACAAAGACCAGCATAACTCAAAATTGAAACCCAAGAATTTGTGCTCCATTACCCTTTCTGAATATCATTCACTTTAGTCTAAGAAAACTAAATACCTTATCTCTTTATAGACTTTTCCAGAGAGATTTCTAAACTACAGAATTAAACACACGAACCACAAAGTACTTTTTTCCCTTCTGATCAGTCTAGAAATCCTACCTGCTCTTTCAGCAGTATTTCACCACAAAGATCAGACAGCAAGAACGCTACTCTGTGAACTGCCAACAGGTTGAGATCCAGCATCTCACATATTAAGGCAAGAATCAAAGCAAGCATCAGTGGAGGAATGGTGAGTAATACTTTTTCCAGCCTCTTCAGATCATCATTTATCAAACCTTACAATTGATATTGGAAAAAATTGTTCCCTGCTTTGTCACTCACATAAGGCAACAGGGCTCGTCTCTGACCAGCAAGGTGCTGAGCCAGCATCGAATGCTGATCCATACTTGTCAAGGTGCCTGGCCATTCAGCATAAGGATTTAATCCAATGCAAAGCAACGGGGAAGCACCCCCAATTTCTCAAAAGCTATTTGAGAAACTCTTAAACCTCACTTCCTTGTCTTCCAACATCATATTTAGATTGGTAACTTTATAAGAGTAAGGATACCAAGACATCATATCCATAAGTTTTAAGCCTTTGCAGAAACAGCTATTTAGAAAGATCCTCAACTATGAGACATAAACACCATGCCTAACAGTCAGTTGTAATACAAAGAATTTTACTGGCATACACTTGGGATGGCCAGTGTAACTCATGGCTTTTTTGGTCGCAGATTAACATCTTTGTCCTAAACTCATATCATAAAAGCCATGCTACACAGTAATTTTAACTATATTAGTCACCTGTGAATTCTAAAATACCATATAGGAGAGGCAGACTTTTAGCACAGTAATGGCTGCACATTACTGTGGTTGCACAATTTTTTCATCATGAAAATGGAACCTTACAAATCAGATGCAAAAATGAACTCTGGGTTGTCTTTAGTTTAAGCACACCTGCAGTGTGACCCTGGCTAGTCTATGCAACAAGCTTAATACCACATGCAAGTCAGAGAAGATCAGAATTTTTCTACATGTCAGGTGAACCAATACATGTTAGGGAGATCTCCAAGTATTTGTTTTTATGTCCAACTTGAGTTCCATGGAGTTAAGGTGACAAATTCAAAATCATAAACAATACAGTCTATGCCCATGACTTTTCAAATACCATTTGGCAAACTGTTTCAAAATGAATCCTGGGAGAAGTAACTTATATCACAGTACAGAAGGTTTACACGTGCCGGTGTAGGTGTTTCATCAAACTTGGTAGTTTCACTGTTGGCAGTACAGCCAAAGGAAGAAGCTAGACTCTTCCAGTAGACAATGGAAACTGGCTTGCTTTCTTTTACTGTTGGCTAGAGAGGCATGCCAGTTGCTCATGTTAGGAGGCTGGTTTGTTAAAGTGAATAGCCTCATTATGTAATGGAATAACATCTTCTTAGTTTTGTTCCCTCTGGCTAAAAGGATTGACAAGTTAGTGAAAAAACTTATCAATGTCTTTACCCTGATACACTCTGCATAAACATAGAAAGACAGTAAAGAACATCTCTTTAGTAGCTTAGCAAGGTCTTTCCAAGTCCTTAAGATGACCACATGCAGACTTTCAACAGCTGTCTTATTAGCCTTTTTATCAATCACTTTGCTTTTTCCACATCAATCAGGAGACCAGAGTGGACTTCTCAGACAGTTGCTGAGGCAGATCTTTCATTTCAAACTCACACAGAGTAATAAAGGCTGCCTGCAAGCAGGAACCCAATCTCTGACTACTAAGTAAACACTTGCCACTTCTATTCTAGCTGAAGGTTAATCATCAAGTAGTTTGCAAAACATGTGCTACTTTGGAGAGCAAAGGTGAAATCCTATGGTCACTGAAGTGAGAGTTTCCACAAGGCCAGAATTGCTGTCCTGAACACGCATGTGTGCGTTAATGCGTTCACATAGGGCAAGGCTCCAGAAGCAACCAAAATGCTCTTACACAAAGCCAGAAACCACTCACACTTCCACTTTGATGAGCCTGTGTATTTAACTATCCTTGCTCAGTTAAAATACATTTATATATATCTACCTCTGAAGAACACACCATGCTCAAGGTCCCAGACATGACTATATTGTCCAAGGGGCAGAGTGTAAAATAAATTCAAACACCCTTTGTGCTTACTGTTACTCTCTTGACTGGCTTTAGACAGCACTTTTTCAGCATATGAGGACACAGAATTTTTCTCTGAAGCCTCCCACCTTGCTCTGGCAGTAAATGGGGCCAAGGCCAGCCGCCGTGACACACTGCCTCTGTGCAAGGGGCCTATTTGTGCAACCTGGTCGTCTCCCAGCAATGCAAGATGCTTCCCACATCACGAGCATCACCTAGCGCATGTGACAGGAGAGCGACCACTGCTACGCAGCAGAACAAAGTTTACTCTTGGTTTTCCGGGAATTCAACATAATACTGGAACAGCCAGATTTTTAAATTACCCAAAATTCAAAAATACCCAAAGCTCACAAATTCCATTTTCCCTTCACTTTCCTATTCCTTCAAAGTCCTAAAAAGATACTGGTGTTCCCCTCTGTTCTGAATTCTCAGATAATCCTCTTTTTTTTTTTCTCCTTTGGCTTCTGAAGGCCAGGGAAGAGAAGAAGCATAGAGAGAGGTATATTGGAAAATGAAGCAGACTGCCATCTATGTTTGTGCTGATTGTAAAAAACAGTATAAACACAGATCAGACTAGTTTGCATTCATCAGCTGTTTTCAAAGTACTGAAGTAGCTCAATCATTGCAAAATACCAATTAGTATTTCACTGACAAGAATTATTAGGAATCTCATGTTATTCTGGTGATGTGAAGACTTACAGGCAGCTCTGCGCTGGCCATAAAATATTCTACAGCTTCTGCTTTGGCTTAAAACAACCCCAGCAACACCAGCCACCCCCCTTACAAAACACAGCTGTTAGCTGCTAACTGAAGAACACAAAAATTCACCAAAATTGTCCTATGACCATTACTGTTCAATCAAGGTAAATTGTGCGACATCCAGGGATACTGCTTCAGAGCCTCCCACCTCAGAAAAGAAAATCAGTATCTGCTATATTACATTCTCCCTTTCATCTTCATGTCGTTGAAGGCATTCCACAGGCAGTTTTATTTCTGAGAGCACCGATTTTTGATCGATCTGCTCTGGCCTGGATTTGAAATAGGATACTACATGAAATTGGATCCTGGGAGCCTCAAACATGCCCAGACTTGCACAGGAGGTTAAACAAAAAAAAAGAATTTTTTTTTAAACACAGGGTGCTAGTAAAACTGAATGTTAAAGTGCCCTCCATTTCTCTTGTCTGGAAGTAAAATATTACCTCTATAAAGTCTTTTATATAAAGTTCTTGAAATTCTTTATTATTTATACAATGCCATTGGCGCACACCTTGCCTTAGAAATACGCATTTTAATAGTCAACCAAAGCGATCCAAACCACCAAGGTAATTAAGACTGCTTTAAAATTGGCTTCGCTGCCTTTCCCCATACATCTGCCAAGTTATGGCCTAGTCCTGCAGTCTCTTCATCACGTAGTCAGTGGGAGTACTCACACAAGAATTTGAAGGTTTACTCCCTAAATTACAAAATGCAGCCTGCCTTATTGGAAAAAGGAGCAGGCATGACAGTGGGAGTGTGAAAAAGGAGAGGAAAAAATGGTAAATGTAGGAAGGTAAAAAGGAAAAAAGATCATTAAATGGGGAATGCGGCATAGATGAGAGAGAATAAGTGACATAAAGAGAGAGCAGCAAAGGATGGTGTGGAAAATGAGGAAAAGCATAAAAGGATAGAGAGCTTATGCTGAACACTGTAGGGCTTTAAATACATTTGCAAGACATTGAACAGAGAAGAAAGTGCAGGAGGAACAGCTAGAGACAGCAAAATAGAGTGGAGAGCTGAGAGCTTTATTTTTAATTTTTATTTAAAAAGTACAAATCACCTAAGGTTCACTTTTCACTCCTTTTTCGCCCCCCCTCTGGGATGCCAAGTCCTCTGGAGCAGAGTATCAGATGCTGTGAGGACTCCGAGCATGGCAAGCTGGGCAAGCCTTGCCAGAGCCCAGATGGAAGGATTGGTGAAGTTTTGTGTGTCTGCTTTGACTGCGACTGATTCTTCCCAGGATAGCCCATTGCACTGTAAATTCTATTTCTTTTGTTTGTTTCTAAAAGTGCAAAAAAGAATCACTGCAAAGCCTGGTTTGAAGCTTGAGTGAAATTTCATTTCCCCCACTGAGAAACGTGTAAAAATCAGAACCTTCTCATTAATACAACAGTGGCCTGGCTGTGCCTCTTGCTGGCCAGATAGAAAGCATCACAGCAATCCAAGTTTAAATACCAGGGATGTCTCATTTGTCCATCAAAACCAAGGAACAAGGCAATTCTGCCTAATTATCAGCAATATAAGAACACTGCCCTACTTCAAATCAGGCAGAAGGGCTCTTCTCGTCTTCAGTGCCTCTCAGGGAATCAGCCTGATCCCTCCCACCGTCCCCCTTGCTTCCTCCGTGAGCTGTCTTCCTAATCTGGAATCCTTCAGAGCTGGGAACCAGACCCCCTGCTTTGATTCCCATCATCTGCACCGATTTACGTTAGCAAGCCAGGCCAGCTGGCTGCCTGCACACCCAAGGAGCCCATACACTCTGATACCGTGCCCTTTTTAAAAAAAGGAAAACAAAACCAAACAAAACCCCCAAAAGCACAACAGTCCAGCAGAGCTTTGCCTGCCAGGTTAAAACTTGCTCCCTGCCCTGTGAGCTTAACCTATCTGCTGCTGCCGAACACAGATACTTCCCTGGGTGTAGCTGCTCTTCTGGTGGGCAAACCTCTCTTCTGCAAATAATTCAAAGGTATTCCTAGGCTGGGGAAAGGTGCAGGCTTATTGTTTCTATTTCACTAGGAAAGATACATATGTTTTTGGTTTTGTTTTTTTTTTTTAAAAAAAGAAAGCATTCCAAATGGTGATAGGAGCTGGGCTCGGGCCGATACTGCCCTATCTTGCAGAGCAAGTCGCAGCGGGTTCTGTAATCGCGGGCTCTGCAAACACTGCTTTCACCCCCCTCCACAGGACCTTAACTCGCCTGGCACTCCCAAGCAGAGGACACCCGTGTTTGCAGCCACTGGCATCGACAGGGAACGGCCGGGCAAAAACCCAGCTGATCCAATGGTCCAACCAACCAAGTCCTTCCCTGGTTAACAACCTGCTTTTTTTTTTTTTT
>VZTL01029762.1:61493-120864 GCA_013400535.1 Scopus umbretta
CCCCCCCCCCAATATTAGGTTCAGAACAAACCCCACAGTTTTGTCCATCTGGGTGAAACAATAAAGGAAAGACAAGAAAATTGGAGCTGCCTCTTAGGCTTGTTTGCTGTAGGTAAGCAGCGAGATCCGTCGTCAGCTGTAAGAAGCGAGGTGCTTCTCTGAAACCTCTGTCTTCAGACCTGCAAGTCAGCTTCATGAAAGGAGCTGGCCTGACTGCCCTCCCGTTTCTGGAAGCAAAACACCATGGCTTGGCCAATTACCTCCAATGTGCTTACCATGAAGGCATGTGGTTTCATATCCACGCACACACTTTTTTCTCTCAGCCACTTAAAGAAGCATTTTTTTAGCCTGACATGCTACAGGTCCCTTGGCAAAGCACATTTCTTCTTTCAAAAACAGTGCGTTTTGGTAAACAATGCGCAGATTTCCTGGGGATTACCAGAACTACGTACCTCTTGTTAAACAGTGCTCCAGTGACATAAGATGATGTCAACAGAAGAACAGCATAAATCATTCATTGCTGCACAACTTAAAACTTAGCATGTGTTAATTTATAATATTCCTTAACTCAGTTATTCGGGTTGGAGGGGGTGGGAACCAGTGGGGTAAAACACAAGCAAACAGTTGCTGTCATGTCGCTGGTCTGATGCTACTCCGCTTTCATTAACCATTTATCTCCAGCTCAACCTTTACAGCATTTCAAAGAAAAAGTGGGATTTGTACATGTTTGTTTTTATTTTCAAAGCGACTCAGAGTACCTCTCCAAAGAAATGTCAGAGATTAAAAAAAGTACCCGTGGTGGGAGAACATTCACTGCCTTTTAAACACTGAATTACAGCAGAGAAGTTAAGAAATGAGGTAGGTGTTTTATCAAAGAGCTTCCTGCATGCTCTGTTACCAGCTTCTCTGCGTGAGGCAACAACAGGGATATTTTCACACTGTGAAAACACTGACTTTGCAACACATTTCTGCTCCAAATGGGAGGCTCACCCGCCTCACTCAATCCACAACATACCTGCTCCCTCCCTCATTACATCACTCTCGCTGCCCCTTTTTTTGGCGCTTTTCCCCATAGCCTTCTCTGTGTCCCATCTGCTGAAAACGTAGAGAGTGCAGCCAGTAACATTAGACTTGAACTTTCTACCTGCTGACACTAGCGCACTCAAAAAACTAGACAAAACAAGCTGTCCCATTTCTAGACTTTGTCTGTGGACTGATCTCAGAATCCAAACCCTTTCTGGTCACAAATGATAAACGATGAAACTTTCTCCAAACAAAGCTTAGCCAACTGTGTCGTGCAAAGCGGGCCTCGCCTTGGACTGTCTCGCACACAGATGAGGTACAGCCGTGAAACTCACCTTCAGTTCTGAGGGCAACTGTGGCTCTGCACAGGGACTCCCAGAAGAAGGGTACCATTTGCTTAGTACTGTTTTATGGCTCATCACCCCTGCCTCTCGGCTAATACCAAAGCAGTTACGTGGCTTATGGAAGCCGTTTGTCGCAGCTTGCCTGGGAGTATCTGCCTCACGCCACAAGGCACAGTGTGGACAGCCTTGGAGTAACAGGGCTCCAGTTCACACCCGGCACGAGCAGCCAGACCCATCCTGCCCTGAAGTACCCTGATGTACCCATCCCGTGGAGGACAACAGCAAGGCAGGGTGGCCGGTTCCTGAGACCAGTCACTCACCAGCGGCTGAGAACAGGCTTATCTTTTGCACCATTTAAAAATGGGAAATCACATTTATACAGATCCAGCCTCCCAGGCTAGCTTCATTTGACAGTTGGGCTAGAAGATCTCAGATGTCTTTTCCAACATAAATGATTTTATGATTCTATGATTTGTTTCACTGAGAATGTGAAATAGATACAGTCTTGCCAGACATGCCATTTGCAGGGCTGCGATAAAATCCTGATCTCTTTGCAAATAAGAAGGAAAATCCTTAGATGCACATGGTTTCACTCCCTGGATCTTCACACTTGTTCCTCTCCTTACATAAAGGGAGCATCGTTGTCTCACAGGAATTCACTTTGCAGGGCAGGAAGTACCTCTTAGGGTACTGGAAATGAAGGATTTTCCATCCTGGAAATGACCTGCCTTCCTTACTGCACCTCTGATTGCTGGGTCAAAACAGACTTCTGTGCTCTTCCCAATTCTATGCCTTCCACCAACATGCATGGCCACCAACCCATTAGCACATACTTTTTGTATCTTTTGAACAGATGTAGGTTTTGGGATGAATTACACTCGGTTTCACAGTCGGCTCAATCCCAGGCGCAGTGTTATCACCACAGACAAAAGAGCCCACAGATCTGCTTCGTAGGCCTGCAAAGGTTTGCTCTGCCTTTGCACTGATAAAGCATTTAACGGGCAACACTGTGGCTTAAATATTCCCCAAACAAGGCAGATTTTTTAAAAAGCAACACTAGCTCACTCTAAGGCAAAAATGATCTTTTGACTGAGAAATGCCCTCAACTCAGCTGCATTTGGCCCTCAGCGGCTGCAGAGCTGCATGTAAGAAGTGTGAGCTGAAAGTGATGCCAGGATACCGTGGTCTTACTGGCATGAAACCTATTACTTTTGTAGCCTATGCTGAAAAAGCGCTTGACATATTATGGTCTGGAACATGCCTATGGTCATAAATTGGCCAATTTTGATTGCTGGGTGTAGGCAGTAACCAAGTAACTAGGAACATGTAGTTTTGCCTCTAATTATGGAGTGTTACAGTGCAATGAGATCCTGGGTGAATGTGATGGTCTTTCCTCCTCTATAAAGAAGTTGCAGTTTTTCTCAGTAGTTCCTCTCTGTAGAAATAGCATGCTAAGACACTGCTTAAGATACAGCCTTGTGCCGGAGGACGCACAGCACCCCATGGTAAAGCCATCTCTAATTGGCACGCCTATCTGCCAATCTCACCTCTGAACTCAGGGAACAAAAGAATGCATTAATCCACATCTTCAAGAATTCAATAGTCATTTAAGCAGAAGGTCAGGTACCTAATGGGCTGTCAAGTTCAGGCTGTCTATCTGCCCTTCTTCCTGGCTCTCCAAGTTCCCAGGCCTTGACTGACGGTCCTCGGCAGCTGGGTACTTTGTTTTCCTGCCAAAGCACTATGAAGGCCTGAGCACAGGCAACTGCTTTGCAAATTTAAGTTGAGATGACATATTCTGGCTTCGTTGAAGGAGAGAGGAAAAAAAAAAAAGCAGCCATGAAAAGGTACACAGCAAGGCCTGAGACATATATTAAGGATGCTATTCGTCCTGTATCACTGGCACACTTTCATAGAATGTAAATATACTTTCAGATGTCTGCATCGTGGTTTTTGATCTGAACCTTACTATGATTGCAGTAGTTTTAGGATACCTCATAGCAAGGATAATTGTGTGTAAACACCACACAGCACAGATAAAGGTAGCGTGCATGGTTGCACACATTTCTCAGATCTTTTTCAGTGCCACAGGTTATGGAGTGAGTTTGAAAACTACAGCTTGGAATGCAGAAATGTTGCTACGGCTCCCAAAAATTTCCAGGGGGTACACAGAGAGGAGGGAGCCCTTTCCAGATTCATTGGGCCATGGCCTGCTGCACATACTTGCTTTTGAACAGTCTCATAAAACCAAAACATTTTTTTCCAAACAGATCACAGGTCACGTAAGCTTCCCAAGGGATATATTGGTTACAGATGTTTTCATGTAATAAAATATTCCATTCAACTGCAGTATTTCTAACTGATAATGCTAAAACTAAATTACCCTTGTCTAATGGTTATGTCCCCAATGTACTCCTTACCATGGTAAACACTGGCTCATTTGTTACCATTTAGCCAACATAATATTTAATTTTTTATAAGAGTATGCCACAAAGACAATGTATTTTAAGTTTGCTAGAACTGCAACATAAGTTTGAACTTTTCAAAAATATATACTTAAAATGCATTTTTTTGCATATTTGTAGAATAAATTATAACTCTAAGTTTCAGCATTACCATATCAATTTGCATTTAAAAGTTATCTCATTTTTTAAACATGAGTAATTTTAATAATTTTCCAAGATTTCACTCTTACACTTGGCATTATTAAAAAAAAAATCACTCCTTGATTGTCTGAATGGTACGGGACTAATAATAAAACATACAATTTTATTTCCGCCTGGCAGAGTTGTTAGGAAAGAAAAGGTCATTGTGGTGATATATCTAAAATGAGCGAGTAGTTCAAAATAAAAATTAAAAAAAAGGAAAAGGGGGAGAAGGAGATGATTGTCTGTTTTCAAAATATGCTTACAATATAGCACTAACAAGTACAGCTATGAAAAGGGAAAAAAAAAATTGAAGAAGGAAACTTAACTAGTCTTCTGCCATAACAAGGAGCCTCCCTCAAATCAGGGAAGCTTGTGCTGTTGTACTGTACTGTCTCTATGAAAACTAACACCTCCACATTTTTATTTAAAAGATTAGAGCACTGGGCTCAAAACATCCATTCCTCTTTGCTCTCCGTATTGGATGATTGGGATCACCCCTGCTCAGATTTCAAATGCTGCCGTTAAGAACAATAGAACAAAATGACTCTTGGTGTGATATCACTGTTTCTACGTTGATGCTTCAAGGATAAAGTCAACCCACTTTAATTAAGTTTTAGAAAGACTGGAAATGTAGCAGAAGCAGAGCACTCTTTGAGGAGGGAGACGTACACTACTTAGCACAACTGGCATTATATCAAAAGTAGAACCTGTCCATTTTTAAGAAAATGTGGAAGTTAGAAAAACTCAGAAGCAGGATGTTTTAGGGATGTTTCAGACTAGATCAAAAAAGCATTATTCTCCAAACTCTACAGTGCTATGATCCAGGTATTCACTGCTTTAACGCTAATGTTCAATGTTTAATGTCAAGAAAATATCGTATCCTTTCTGAGCTAACTGTAATCACCAACCTTGATAAGCAATTTTTGCAGCTATCAAACTCAAATGTATGCTTCTGCCTGGTAAAGTAAGGCAACATCACTTTGCATTGCTGTGCTGATCAGAAGCATGCTTTAAAGACTTACTATGGAGGAGACAAAATGGAAAGAAGAATCCCCCCCACTCCAACTGAAAGAATAATTCAGTCTCCAGCAAATAACTCAGGAAGAATGTCGTTCACATCAATGGAGATGCTTCTTACATACAACAGGGGTGAACATGACCTAAATGGCTACACAATGTTTGGAAGAGATGGACTTGCTTGGTTCCAAGCAATGCACCAGGAAAGCTTTACCCAGCAGACATTTTTACCATCGTCGTCTTAGTCTGCTTATCACTCTACTTCTCATTGTCATATTTGATTAGCTGTATATTTATTCTGGGGCTGATGGGGTAATTAAGATTGCCAGCATGTACGGGAGGCAATAATGCTTCTCTGATGGCTCTGGCATTCGGGAGGGAGGTCATGCAGCACATGAAACGCTAAGCAACAGCCCTGCTCTCATGGCTAAGGATAACATCCAGGAGAGGAATGAAGCACTGCATTATGACTAGCCCCCTGGTTTCTGAAAAA
The DNA here is from genome assembly GCA_013400535.1 of Scopus umbretta. NCBI lineage: Eukaryota > Metazoa > Chordata > Aves > Pelecaniformes > Scopidae > Scopus > Scopus umbretta. Next base: position 67,019 of record VZTL01029762.1, read on the forward strand.
AATGCAATCCCGTTTTTCTAAGACGACGCTCTTACACAGAAAACAGTAGCCAAATCTGCTGATACTTGAAAATTTTTAACTGCTTTAGCAGTTTTTAGGGTGGCATGACTAAGCAGCACTAAGAGCAGTGGTTGCTGTGCATCGGTAACTTGAAAACACACGAGTCTTGCAAACTGGAATGCTCCTTTCCTCTTCCCTTAAACAGCCTCTAGCATAGTAAGCACCAGCAACATGCAAATATAACTCCTTTGAGACCCAGCATACCAGGAAAAGGAGCAGCTTTCTGGTATCGAAATCACCTGGACTCAGCAGCAGACCTGATCTGCCAGCGCTGCCCCGGGGAGCAGTGAGAGCAGTGTTCCTGCCAGTCAGCAGGACACTGCCCATCAAGCACCAGCTACCACAGAGCCTTCCACGACTTCCCCTTTTCCCTTGTTATTTTTGCTGGTTGCCTCAAAAAACCTCAGCTAGCTGACATTACTCCCTGGGCAGCAAATCCCTATTTATTTTAGTGCACGCATAATGTGGGTAGCAGCAAAAAGCACAAATACAACAACCTTGAAGCTCATCTGTGGGAGGGGGTATAAGCAAAGCAAAACTCTTGAGAGATTCTGCAACTCCTGACACACATATGAACGTACAGCTTGCAGGGTGAAAAATTGTTAATTTGAATTTGGTTTTGGTATGCTTTGCAATATCTTTGTCTTGCCCTGGTGGCTTAAGGATAGCACCCAGAGAGCACAGCTAACTAAGGTGCCCAACAGCGTCATTTGCCTGTTTCTCATCTGCCTCCCTTCCCCTGCCCCTTTATCTACGCAGTCAATATCATGTCCAAAACAGCACACTCGTTTCCCTGAATGTTTTACTTTTCAAATAAATGCTTAATTAACTCACCCTTTATTTTAAACCACTGTATGCAGCAAAATGCTCCAATTAAAAACAGTGTCTACTAATTTAAGCCCAAAGGTTCTGTTAAGGCAAGTTTCACGAATCCTAAAAATAGAAATGCATTCATAATTTTTTCCTCACTTTAATTAGGCTTTTTTTTTGGCTTGAATTTAAATATTCCTCTGCAGTATCTTCAACTGCATTGCAGTAGTAGGAACCCCACGCACAACACAAGAACCACAAGATGAAAGATGACTTGCCTTTTTAATTCTTCCACTCAGAGAGGAGTGTAAAATGGACACATGCATCCCACAAAATAGAAGTGTTGCGATTAAACAGGAGAGACTTCAGAAAGATGGGACTCCCAGAACCAAACAAAACTTTTGGTTGATTTGTGTATAGAGATATCTTGGTCCTTCTCTAATCTATAGTCTTAAGTGACGTGGAAGAAAATAGCATTGTGGCAGTCAAGGTGAAATTGATGTAACTTATGGTATAGCAGCCAGACTAAGGGCAAGTCAGCTTGGAGTGAGTTGAAAAATATGCTCTATGGGGCTCCTTGAATGACATTACTTATAGCAGTCACAGAATGCAAGGTCATGCTTCTTCAAATACAGGTTAAACTTGTAAAGTGGTAACTAATCTGGAAAGCAGCAACTTGAAGAATGACTTCAGGGCCACGGTGAGCCGCAGCTAAAACTCTGGCAGGGATGCAGTGGCTAAGATGATTAATGAGATCTTTCAATAGATGAGCTAGGGGAAGACACAAAGAAGAAAACATCATTGTAGCACTTCAGAGGAGCATTATTAGGAACAGATGAAGTTGAGGTTATTCAGGGCAACGGGGTAGTAAGCAAAACAATGCTACGTGGTAGACATGGACCTGCTGCCTGCTTTGCCTATGCCAGAGCTGAGCTTCCTCCTGTTACTGCTGGCAGACGCGGCGATGGGAGGAGATGCGGGAACCAGCTCCTCCCAGCCCTGGCCACCCTCTCTCTCTTCCTTCCCTCTTCCACAGTTGGGGTAGCAAGCCCAGATCGTCAGGGTGAATGCATTCTACCCTCAGTCCTGGAGCAGGAAAAATGCAGTTTCTCTTACATTGCTGAGATGCCTGGGACTGGTTCTGTCACTTCATACAGTGTTACTGAAATGATTACAAGCATACATGGCCACGTCTGGCATCCATACTGCACAAATTGGAAAGGATTCAGGATGGAGCTGCAAGAAGGATTCAGAATCAGGAAAAGATGCCCTAAAGCAAAAGCCAGAAGTAATTCAGTGTATTTATTTTCACAAAGAGAAAGTTCAGAATGGCTTGATCACAGGCCATAAATACTTGCATTAGTGAGAGACATTTAATAAAGGGCATAACGACACAGAGCTCAAAAATGGAACTTTGAGGCAAAACTTGGGCTAAAAATGAGGGGAAGGTGTTAGAAATTAATGCAATTAAGTCACTGGATCCTTCTACATCTGCATGCAGTAAATTTGCCATCACCTAAAGTCTTTGAAAAAAATTGAGATTGCGTGTCTTTTTAAAACGATATTATCTAGCTCAAGCAGAACTTGCAGGCTGAGTGAAGTGGAATTTGAACAAGCGTCTAATACTATAACTGAGCAACCTAGATGATCATAACATTATAAAACCCATGAGCATATATTTATTTCTTGAGTAGGCCTACAAAATCCAATTTTTCCTGTATCTGCTTTAAATGAATACACCAGCTTTGCTGAACCCAATTTGAACCTCTAACTTGAGCCTTCTGCTGTAGAAGTGATACATGTCTAGTGTCCTTGTCTTCAGACACTGTGAAGAAGCAACCCAAATATTTGAGACAGAGCACAAGTGAACGCAGTGAATTTGAAGACAAGACGTCTGTAAGATTTCAAGCAGCTCCCCTAATCCAGGAGCCTGAAAGCACTGGTGTGCTTTCCAGGGGCATTTCCAAGCAACCTTGGATCATTCCAGCATGTGGGATTAGATGGAGGGCAGGGGCTTACCAGCTCGAGCTCCTTGACCCTGGCCAACTAGTTATGCTAAGCAGGACATGGTATTTAAACACTTGTTGGCCACCAAAAAGGTAAATAGTTTCACCAGAAGTGCGACACAGAAGAACTGGGCAAAGCAGGATAGCCTGGATATATTGGGATTTAAAGAAGTTAAATCCTATACCTTTGAAATCCACTGCAAAATCACTGCACACTTTAGTTTAATAAAGGTATTAACATCTCAGGAGTGATATTATGCAATGGCAGCATTTCTTAGCAGTTTGTGAGCTTTAGGAATGGCGCCTTTATGTAGGCAGGAGACAGACTCAAAAAAGGCACATTCTCCCCTCTGGTTCAGCTCCTCTGCTGAATTGTTTGCAAATCCATAGTCCTTTCTTCTCTCTACCACCATAAGAGGCATTTACTGTTTTTATGATCTGAGGATGGAAAAATATTAACCAGAAACAGCAGCAACAATTTCTTTTTCTTCTCAAATCTGGGTGGCATTAAGTATAATTACATAAATAACTAGAATGGCAGAAACAGACAATTGCTGGCTTTGTATGGGTATTGGAAAAGATTATACTGTTTTTATCATGTCTCTCAAATAATGGGTATCTTCCAAGCCTACTGTCAAGGAGACTGCTTGCTGCTTTAATGCTGATATGAAAATAATCTTGTAAAAATACTGAGAGAGGGTCTTTCCACATACTTTCTGCCAGGAAAGATTACTTAAATAAACCGTTTAACCTGCTATTGACCTAAAACCTAGTTACATAAATGTTTTAAAAATTACTTCTCCATCTTGAGTAGATAAAAGTAATCTACTGAAGTCAAGGATAACATAAGAAGTCCCTTAACGATGGCTGCATTCTCTGCAGCCTCTATTAGCATATGATATTTCTGCTGGCAAAGCAGATACAAATGAATGGGAAGAACACAGGCATGGGATAGCTCTTCCTCTACGTAAAGGACTGGAAAGAGACAGATACACATAAAGGAAGAGTGAAAACCTGCAAAGAGCTCTTACAAGGGGAACCTCAACTATTTTTCCCCAGTTTTTCCATTATAAACATTGCTATACTTTCTTTTTAAAACCAATAGTAAAAATTACAGAGGCCATATGGAAGTTGAATATGGAGTATGTGTCTACCAGTACCTGAACTAATGTCATCCCAAACTCAGTAAAAAACAGGGCATAAAACACTTGCTCCAGATTGCTGAACAAATGCTCAAAATCAACTGAGACAAATTATACTCAATTCAGCGTGGATGCGCTAGAGATACAAAGCTTTACAGGCATCCCGGTGCAATGTGGGCAAAGAGGACAGCGTCTTTATCAAGCCTAACAAGGCTATCCCAGGAAGGCAGACAGCGGCTTCATCTACCCAAAGTCCTTGATCTTTAACGTCCTGGGTTTGTTGGCAGTGCGAGCGACCACTCTGCTCGGTGGCATGTAATGCAAAAAGCCTCCTGGGCGTTTCAACTCTCCTCCCCTGCAGTCAGGGTGGAGATGCCAGATGCAAGTTTGGAAGTCTTCAGCATTTCGTCTGACAGCATAAATGTTATGTTTTTTCATGAACCGAACAAGTCATCTGCTCCGCTGCACGCTTTCACCACCTGCTTATATTGGGCACGTAGGATGGGACGCTTGTGTTTCAGTGACTGGAGCTGGCATGTATGTAAAGCTTTAGCTGATATAGTATCATGCAAACCTTTGGGGTTTTTTTTGCCAAATAGATCACACTTTCAGCATTCCCCTTCCTCACTTGAAGAAAATGGCACCTTTTCTACAGACCCAAACAGCAGCCATGTGGCCCACAGCAGCATGCTGGAAATAGGATGCTGTTAACATTGTCCCTGCAACTCCAAAAGGCTGCAGCCACTCGAGGAGGCGCTTCCTGACTGTGTAACTGGCCAAATGCTGCAGCACTGAAGACTGAGGCCCGATACCAATTTTTCCATACATGCAGATCATTTTCCTTTCTACTTCCTTTGGGAGGGATGTATTTTTTAAAAAAACCCTCATTAATAAATTGTAATCTCACCAGCCACATGTATTTCCGCCTCCTGAAGTGTTAAAAAGAAAAAACAAACCAGCTCTTGATACTTCTGTCAATAAAGAGCACACTCAGGATCAAAGGAATAAAAATGCTAATTATGGTGCACTCTGTAACACCTCTCTCCTGAGCCAAGTGCTCTGATTAAGTTAACCATCGTGCTAATTATAATAGTGTTTAGCACAGCTGGGGCCAAAGAAAAGCCACCTTCTACCAGAGCATGGTTACTGGCCTCAGAATGAGATCAAGCATATTTATACCATAATAGAAACTTGCCCATGATCCACAGAATAGCCAGTGCTAATTTTAAATACTCAAAACCATGTTCAGTTTCTTTTACCATTCAAAAGAAATTTGTAGACATTTAAAAAAATTGTTGGTGTTTCCCCGCCCGTGAAAAAAATGCTGGACTCAGAAGCTTATTGCCCAGAAATTAAGTTACTGGCTCCTACGGGAACATACAACAAGATAACACATCTTTGCAATTTAAAGGGAGCCCACTCTTCTGCCTTTTCTCAGTCAATACCACACGGCTGTGAAGTATGCCGGTGATGAGAGAGGAAGGCCACAGTACTCTATACTTTCATTTAAAATGGAATGAAGTAGCATGCAATTACCGGCAAAACCACCTGCCACATTTCAGCAGCACATTTGGATGGAGAATGGGGGAGATAGTACTGGTAAAAAATGACGGTGGAGTCTAAGTGAAAGTTAATCCTCCCCACTGAGTCCATGGAGGGGAGAAAAATATAATAAATCAATAAATCCCTGCAGCTCAGAAAATTGTATCTTCAGTGGATGCTTACAATCCATGTTGCACATAGCATAATTGGAAGAAAGAGATTTTTAAATGGTTATATAGTTACAACCACATCTTCCATTCATCACTTCCCTCCTCGAAGAACTCATCAGTGTTTACTGGCAGTACCTTCTGCAGCACCTGGTTGAAGGATAAGCGCTACTTTCCACGAACGGGCTAAAAGGTAAGAAAATTACCTTCACTTCAGTATCACTCCTCAAAATGGCTGTTTTGTACTTACTCAGCCTCCCTGAGACTTTGAGTAGCAGCAGGCGAGCAGACTGTTCTTCAGCATGAATTCAATTCTTAACTCTGAATTAAACAAGTCATCTAGACACAATGATGCAACTAATGCTCCTGAGTGGATACGTACTTTCCAAATTCCAGGCCTGTTCTACTACTCCCCTTTCACTGCGCAGATTCAGCCATCACCGACACCCTTGTTAGGGGGCACCTTCCCATTCACTTCTCATGTACTGCATTGGCTCATTTAATTATTCACACACACACATGTATATATTAATAAATACAGTGCCATTTTATGTGCACTGATAATCTTCATCTAAATTCCTTACTGCTTTGATAGGCCAGTAAAGATTTAAGTGGCTTTAATCCATTGTCTGGGCGAAGAGGCTTATTACTGCTCTGGTTTAGAAGGGAGAGGAGAGGTTCTTCAGAGGGAAAACCCAATATATTGGCTGAGCTATTAGAGAAGGTAAAAATCTGGGAACAGCACCCCTTGAAAGGATGAAGACTACTGACATCCTGTTGCCAATATCATTATCAAGAAGACAAGTATCATGACAACATGTAGTACTAAACCTCCTGGGCAGAAGTCAGTGCTGTTTCAGGGGTCTGTGAATGAGGCTTAGAGCTGTCCATGAGGGATTTCAGTCTGTCACACACATAATAGGAATACAGCAATACAGAAAATTAGGGCATATGAATCCTCTACTTCTTCACTGACGTCCTTGGATGTGTGACAGATGTGTGACCACTTAATCGAGTATAATCCCAGCTGCCTCCTGCCTTCCTGGGAGTCACAGATCCTTCTAGATGTGGCTGCTTCACTCAAGCACCTTGCTCTGCATCCCTTTGTATGGGCGGGGGAGATGGGCATGGGAGGAAAAACAGGGAGGGAAAAGCGGTATTTCATCACCTCTCAATCCCTCCCTCCCTCAGCTGCTAATTGGCAATGGCCAAGCCCTGTGGAAAGAATCACAGTATTATAAGGTGTAAGCAGAGACTACAGCTGGTGAAAAGTAAAGCACAAGACTGCTTATTTGACTGTTAGGGTACTACTCATTGCTGCGTACATTTAGGGTGACAATACTACTTCATATTGTGTATACCTGCCTCTGCTTAGGTAAGCTCAAACATTAATTCTTATTTACTGCTTGCATTTCACGCCAAATTAATTTCCACTCTATGCATGCATACTTCCAGGACCAGTGGAAAAAAGATTATGCAGTAGATATTCATGTAGCATGGTGATGTACCTAACAGGGAAAAAATGATGGAATAATAGAGGAAACAGAAGAGTAAATTACATACTATAACATTAAGACAGATAGTTTCCTGGGAGGACTTTATACGGGTGTTTGCATTGCTTACACCCAAAATGTTCAGGACTTACAGGTCACATGCTGCTGTTACTTCTCCTACAACCCATTCCAAAGCACTAAGAACCTGTCAGAAGAAAATACAAAGCAAACGAAACAGATCTGCCTAGTTTCTTTTTCCCCGAGTTTTATTACAACAGTGCTTTTTGACCAAGAAAGAAATACTGCTGCAAAAATCAACACTGCTATATACTATCTAATTATCTCTGTTTATCATAAAGTAATGAGAGGAGCTATTGAAGCATGGTCACCAAAATATTTGGATTTGTCTGAGTTTTAGAATATTAGTTACACAAACTTTAACTCTTGAAATAATACCAGCTAATGATATGTACTTCACTTGGGAGTTAAACACTTAAAGTGAAAAACTGATGTCTGACAAATTGAGAGTAATTTCACATTGAAGTAAATTAAATGAATTTCCCAGATGTTGCTATAAGAAGAGACTTAAGGAGGTGAAATGAAAGTCATTGCTGATACATTCAGACACTTACTCTAAAGTTGCCAACAAGGAAACATTTTAAAAAGAAACTGAAAAAAAAGGAGAAATCAAAGGTGGGAAGTTTACAATCCCACTGACAGTCTTCATCTGAGCATCTTGTGGCCCCTGTCTCATTTCACAGCAAGTGGTCCACACTTGTGTATGGGAAGTGCTGCATAAACACTAGGGTGAAATCAGTCTTGTTCAAAGGGCATTGGGCAGTCAGAAGCAGCTGCTCCTCACTTCCAGGTGAGATGAAACAAGATGAAAAACAAGATTTACAGCCCTATCTAATACTAGTTAGTTTTCAGTACTTTGCTGTGGCAGATCTCAAAGTACACCTATGATTTGGAAATCCCAGCCTCTCCCTTTAAAACAGGTTTTCCACCCTTTAAAGCAGGTTTTCCAGTACACAGAAATATATATAATTGACTTGGCCAAACATCAAGAGCCAGCAGCATCCTTGGATAAAACCCCTCAGGAATATCTTTCCTTCCCTTCTTACCCATTTATTGCCACTTCACTGGAATAACATCTCCTTCTACCATACCCCAAATTGAGTAAAGAGCCCACAAGTTTAGGAGGGTAGGGAGGAAAGGAATTTTATAATCCCCCGTTTATTACCAGATCCCAGAGAAGCCTATATGCTCACCTCTCCTCTGTCAGTTGCAGAGGGAAGCCCATGCACTGGGTGCACAAGCATGGCACTGCCTACAGAGCAGCCAAGAGTTTTCTTCCTCTGAGGGCAATCATGTATTTTCCACATTCTCTGCACTTTTCTCTCTCAGCAGTTTCCTCATACAGCTCTTCATCTAGATTCTGGGAGGTATTTGGGTTACTATTCCTTCTAAATGCTGGAGATGTGGAAGAAAGAAAAGTGTTCTCCCTATTTGACTCCAGTCTTCGGTATCACTCACAGATCAGGATTTTACACTATGGATTCACAAGACCTGTCCATGTCAGAATAACGAAGCTGGCTATGCTCACCCGTTTTGTTAGTATTGCCATTACATTTTCCTTAGCCCCCCCCCTTTTTTTTTGTTTCACTAAATTATCATCCAATAAATTAGAAAAATTATTTTCTTAAAAGCAGTGATTATGTCAAGTTCATCCTCTTACTAGGATTGCAGATTTTCTACAGTTTACTTGGAAATCTGCTTTAAAGCACAACAGATGTCAACTTCTCATGGTAGACTAACAAAAGCATCTATTGCATTCTCATCTGGTGACCAAGGCAATATATCAGGGGAAAAAAAAGAAAAATACTTGAAAAGTGCAAGGGGTCCAATTTCCGGAACAAAAAAACCCAAAGCAAAATAAAAAAACCCCACCCCAAAGTCTATAATAGAATACCACGGAAGAAGTAATAAAGACTTATAAAATCCCAAACCAACAATCTTTGATAGTCATGAGAAAACATCAGTATTTTGGCTAGACAGTTACTGCTGCAACGCTGACTTCAGATTCTTGATACACACCAATTTCACTCTCTTAACATTTGAAAGATGGGTAACTTTATAGGTTTGGTAGCTACAGACAGAGCACAATAAAATAGATTCTAAACTTCAGACGTATATTTCAAAATGTTTTGGTAGGCAGGTTGACAAACTGCTCTATAAATACCTTTCCTACGCTTCGCACTGCCTGTCTTTGGGCTTATCCAGTGTTGTAACAGTAACAGCTAAACCACAATGCTGGAATATTACACTATTCTCTCCCTTTAACTACAAGAAAAAAGAATCTGACCAATCCCCGCATTTTTAAAATATATAAGGCAGCAAGAGAAAACTATTCCAAAGGACTATTCCAAAGGAAGCTGTCACCAACACCTCCAACTCCATAAATATCAGCAATCCTGGCTGGTATTGCAGGCCCCTCCTGTGAGACCCAACTGCAGGCCAATACTCATTTGTTTGACATTGCTCAAGCATAAACATGAATTGCTGGGGTTTGCAACTAACTGTTTCACACAGAAGTGGGTCACTTCAGCGTTCCACAGAGGGATGGAAGGAAGCAGCCCAAACCCTCCATTCTGCCAGCCCCCTTTCTCTCTTTAAGATTTCAGGAACATGCCTCATACCAAAGGATCCAAAATTTATCCAAACTGAAAATAACCACTTTGGCCCACTTTGTAAGAAAGAAAAGCTAACTGAGTAACAGTGGGTACACCAGCTCTTCCTCCTCAATTCTCTCGTAACATGTTTTGTCAATGAAAGAAACCATGTCGTTTCCAAATATTCCAGTCCAGTCCAGCAGCTCAGTGCAACAGACACAAGCCATTTTCTCTAACACAACCTGAAGCTGAAAATAAGGAACACACACAAACATGCAGAAAAGAAGACAGAAGACGAGACCCTTAAAACAGTTCACAATACTACAAATTGTTTTGTTATCCTCAAAGTATGCAACACCAATTGTAAGGGTGGTTCACCCTTAGTGGTTGTTTGAAGTGCCAATACTCAACAAATTTAAGCCATATATCAAAATACCCATTTTTGACATTCTAAAGCTCTTAAAAAGAGAAGAAGACCCCACACTTACCCATTTAGGATAATGATGCTATTGCAGTTTCCTACTCACTGTCATAATTTATAAGGGTGGAAAAAAAATCCCAACGGAGGGCAGCACTGAGCAAAACCGAAACCCACAAGTACATTTTCTTTTAATAGCAACTTTTTTTTGGCTTGGGCACCAATCCATTCCCTTTGATATTCCCCTCTGAAAGCTGCTATGAGCACACCACCATACTGGATGACAAGGTGACCTTTCCTTGCTGAAAGGAAACAAGAAAATTTTGGTCTCTGGTACCAAGATCTATAAATGCATTTCCTTGATTTTGCTAGGCTACACGAAGTTCATACACAGAGAGGAAGGACATTACTTCCAGATAACATAAAAAAAGAAGGAAAGCAAGAACAAAAATTGAAGACTTCAGTGAAAACTTTCATCTGGACAAACAAGGGACTCATTTTTACCTCCAAAAAGGTTAAGGTCACCAGACTAGCACACACAATTTCTTACCACGGGCACAAAAGAATACACCACAAAGCCAGTAGCGCACGTATCAAAATTGGCAGCTGGCTTGAAAATGCTCGAGTTCAATTGACGATGAAGAATGAATTACCCTTATGTTTGAACAAAAAAAAAACCAACAACCCAACCTGATCTCGCCAGGCCAGAAGCACAACCACATTCCAGGCGCGATGTGTGACAGCACACAGAAAGCAAGTTTCAATTTATTCTGCGCATTTGAGCACACACAAAAGCCTATATGGTTCTCATTAAAATAAAAGATATCTCCACACTTCTAAAAGAGCACAGACTGATTTAGGTTCTTACACAGATACAGAAGAAATAACTTACCCTCTCGTTTGTTGTGCTTCTTTCTGGATCTAGGATTTAAGTCACCTATACTACTTTCATATCTATAAACAACCACCAGTGGATTAAAGGTCTTCCCTTATTCCTTCCACTCTTTTTTTTAAAAATGGAAATTTCTTTGTCAAAGAGCAACAAAGCATTCTCTCTGAAAGAAGGAGCGCTGCAGATACACACCACTTTCAGCAAGGACATTCAGATGCAACTCCACAGAGTTTACTTAGATTAGCTTAACAATGTTCTGAAAAAGGAGCTATAAACCTTTCATGAAGGGTAGCTTTAGTGGTGGAAGAGGTTTAACAAGCTTGCTCATTCATTAATGACCGGTGTCTTTGGAGTGCTCCTTTGGTGGGCCTTCAAGGAGCAGGTGCTTCTGCTGCAGCTTTTCCCCCTGCTTTACATAGTGTCTGGCACCTTCGCCTTGTATGCCAGGCCAGCCAGCGAGCTGGCTCATCCACCAGACTGTGCCGAAAGGACAGTTATGCACTATGAGACAGAAGGAACAGAATATCTGACAGAAAGCATTCGCAGGATTACCTTTTTCTGCATTCACAAGCTTGCTTTTATGTATTTCCATGTGAAAAAGTGATTGCAGTGTAAGTACGTGCAAGGCAAATGTGGCGTGAGATGTTTCATCTGGACCTTATGTAGGACCAGTTCAGGCAAACAGTGAAGAACAAAGAGCTCGAAGGACAACTGAGGAGAATACGTACCTATTTAATATCAATTAAGAAAAGACACTGAGGAATTAGAAGAGGGCTACAATTAAGAAGGGCTAATGTGACCACCTAATTTTGGTGCTTAGACCCCTACCTATGAAAGGTTTTCCTAGCTGGAACATCACCATGCCTCATTTGAGGGAGACTATCAAATACATTTTGAAATATTGTGCAAATGAGTCAGAAAGGGCTAAAAGACAGCAGGAATCTAAGAATACAATGAATTAAACATAACTAAACTGTACACAACAGAAATCAAGAAACAGTCCATTTGCATCAGCTGCAGGTGTTTATGGAAGAAAATTATGTCAGTGCTCGTCATGTTACAGGAAGCGTTCTGGATTGATTCATGATTAAAAGGGAAGCTTAATGCATATAGCTACTTTAAAATTATGTAGTTACAATTTAGGCAAACTATTGTTTTAATTTAATTAAAAGCTAGTAATTTTATTACTTCACACATAATATGAATCTTGAAAAAAACCCTATGAAATTAAATGAAAATTTTGCTTTCTCATTCTGCTCCCCTCCAGCAAGCTTAATTCAAACGCTATTACTAGGTTTTTGCTGACATATCATCTAAGGGCAGGACAGAAAGGACTAAAAAAAAGTGTTTGGCAAAAAGAATAATTAGCCCTAGTTAAGTCAGAAGCTACCAAGAACTGCACTCCTAAATATTAAAGAGAACATTAACTTAGAAACAAATTTCAACAGGAAGTATTTTAGTGCTTGCAGCCTGCAACAAAATAATTAGGAACAAAACATGCTGTAAGAATATCAGTTCTCACTGGAACTGCTTTAATGGGTACTTTTTGTTTGTTTCTCTAACAGAAGGATAAATATCTTAAATCTTAAATAGCATTTATGTGATTTATAAGACTGACAAAAAAAATATGTAAATGAAAGTGAAAGGAAATGCCTAGCTAGAATTTGTCTCACCATTTAAAACATCAATTTTTCATTAGGAGAGCCAACAGCAGCCACATCGCCTCTCATTAACTCCAGAAAATTATTTTGCAAAGTAAAAATGCCCTTGTGAGTGACAAAGATGCATTAGGTCTCTCCTCAGGAGTTACATATGAACTGTATGCTCCAGTGATACTATAGGAAATCCATACTCTAAAAGACAGTCCACCAGAGCCAAAGGCACGCCTTGCAGCAAAACAAAAAAACCAAACCAAAACCAAAACCAGAAAATAGAGCAGCAAGCGTTAACTAGCAAACTACCTTGGAAGGTGTAGGAGAAATACTAAGATACCATGCTGACCATGGCAACACAGTTATTCCACCCTGGAGGCCTGAGCCCTGGCTCTGTTGTCTTTCCAGCCTTCAGCTCCATGTGGATTACTACAAAAGGCAAGTTGCATTCCAAAAGGTAGTCTTTTTTTTTTTTTTTTTTTTTCCCCCAAAATGAAAGACAGCATTGCTTTCTCTTCCCCTAGCAAATAGCACTGAGCTGGAATGCAGAATAAATGTCTCAGACTCCTCCGTGCTGGAGGGCTCAGCAGAAACCCAGCAGTCTCAATATAAACCAGATGTGTCACAACAAGTTTTGGGTGGAGAAATGTGTTTGCTCAGGGTATGAGAGCGCTCAGGAGGGACTGCCTCTTACAATACAGACACAGTAACAATTAAGGAAGGCGGGAGTAGGCTCAGCAAAAACTTGCCAACAGAAGGACTGATGCCGACTTTCTTTAAAGCACCACCATCATTCATTCTTCAGTACTTTAACACAGCCCCAATGAGATACACACAGCATTTAGTTTACGTTAAACATGTATTTCAGAACACTGCAGAGCCAAGAGCCCCAGAGACCTTGAAGCTTTTCCACGAGGGCAAGTGGGATAAAGTACGTGATGATTTTGCTAAGAAAATCTGGAGTATCCTCAAGTTGACTATGATCTTCAAGCTGTTGTGGCCTCCCCAAAATCAAAACACAGCAGCTGAATTTAATCCTGGATAGATAAATCTCACTAGCTACACATAATTCAGAATCATTCTCTTATGACGTAGATGTGCAAGGCACTTAAAGAATATATGCCTGCCCCAAGCGATCCAAGAATCTCATCTAGACATAATTAGGAGTAGGCAAGTACTTAGGGAAATTAGTCATTAGTTTGCAAATTCAGACTCCGGTTTCTCAGCTACAAGCCTCTCTTTGGTTTAGTTGGCTATTTTTTTTTCTGCCTTTTGTGGTGAAAGAGCATAGGGATGATGCTGTACAGTAGCAGAAATTTGGAAGTCGCTTCATAGATCATCCCACAACAATTAGCTTTGTTAGGTGACACAGAAGGAAGAAATGCTTGGGAAAAAACTATTTCTAAAATGAAACAGAGGCAAACTAAAAGAAAAGCAGAATAGCAGGAACAGTCAAAACCAAAAAAGCTGGAAATCCAGGGTGTAGAGAGATGTTAGGAAAGAGGGAGGAAGGGAGCAAGGAGAAACAAACAAATTTTTCTCTTCCCTCCACCCATCAGTTTTGAATTTCAAAATAATATCCAAACAAGCTCCCTTCCAGACAGTATAATAAGCACATGGACCCACGTGTAGCAGGCAATCTCTCCTTAGAAAAACTCTTCACACTCATTTCAGGCCCAAAACATGGGGAACAGGCAATTATCAAATGAGAACCTGTCTGAAGGCAAGCATATTCAAAATCCTGCTGTCATATGATGTAAATACACAACTACAGTAATACCAATAAAGATGTTAACTGAAAACCACTGCTCTGCTGAGTTGCAGGCTGAACTTGCCTTTCTTGTCTCAGATGTGTCTATCAGCCCAGCATAACCGCATCATTCTACTTCTTTTTTGCATAAGGGGGAAGCTTGTAAAAATGCTAGAGGATGCCGGACATTTCTAGGAGAGGCCTGTGGTTTCCCACAAGGTCCTGAGCCTGTCTGTGGGGTTCCTCTGTGCTGCAGTAATAGAAACTGTAGGATAAGCCTCAGCAATGCTTTGCTGCTGGCTGGGATTCCGTGGCTGACTCAGTCTGCAGCAGGTCGTAAAATGTAGGAGAGTCCACATGGTGACAGTCAGAGCTTAAAAAAAGGCAGGTATAGCTGTGCTAGGTAACTGGTAGGCAAACAGTGAGGAGAGCCTGCCTGCCAGGAGGAGAAACTTAAGTGCATATAACATTCCTTATCTATTACTTCACCAAAGAGCTGAGACCAGCCCAGCGGGATCTGGGCTGGAAACGGGTCAGGGGAGCAGCTACGTGGATACGGCGGATGGAGGAGAAACCACAGGTCTGGGAACGGCAGCCAGGAGCTCACGTTGGGGCACTCATGGCGGTGCCGCCACTCTCCAGGCTGTAGGCTTTGGGAATCAGTTGAGCAGCGACTGACATGCCCGACGGGTGCCAGACACAGAAGGGTACATATACTTTGACTCGAAGTCAGGCTTCAAGCTAACTTCATCCTTTTTTGTGTCAAGCAAGCTATTTATTTGGAAGGATGATCTGGAGGGAAAATGGAGACAGACACTGAAGTGTTTGGCACTATCAAGGGGACAGGGATATTTCATGAATTTCTATAAGGGCGCGCTCGCTGCCTGGCACGCACACCGGGCAGCCCACAGCACTCACTCAGTAAAGATTGATTTTTAGTCCTTATGGCGTCAATTTACTTGAAAAAGCTGATCCCAATGCATGCTGAAGGATGAGTGAACAAAAGTGTTCTCGGAACACACAGGCCAAGTGAGTGGAAGAAGCACGTGAAGCACTTTTGGAGAGGTCCCAGTGCCACGAGCTGTCAAAGATCCCTCCCAAGCAGGTCAAGCACCACAGCTGGGATGTCTACACTCCCTGCCCTCCCTGCCTGCACTGGGGGCACAATGGCAAAGTGAATGGGGTGAGGATCCTGGGTGCTCCCAAGAATTGAGGGGAGAAAAGCCCTTTTCAGGTTACCACTGCAAACCAAACAGCAGGGAGCAGGGGTCTCTGAAAGCACCAGGCAAGTCACCTCTGCCCATGCTCCCCCACATATTGCATATGTTTTGAGGGGCTGAGAAGTCATTTATGTATGTTTCTGGATGGAAGTCATTTATGGATATATCTGCTCAGATATATCGTAGGTGCCCTGTAGGCAGCCCAAGAATATTGCCTGCTGTTATTCCTGTCCATGGGCAGATGACAATGACGCTGTTTGGAAGACCCACTTCTGAGGTGCTCTGGGAAATGTATTCCTAAAGGATCAGTTCAGCCAGGCAAGAGCACTCTTAGCTGCTGTCTATTTGGGAAGATAACAAGCTTCTGAACTAACTTACAAGCATACATCTTCAAGATTTCTTATCAACAAGGCTTAAAGTAAAACTAAAGCTCAACCAACATGGATAATAAATGAAAATGACTTGTACTCCTACACTCAGCAGGGCCCAGGGCTTTGCAACTCCCTTTCTTCCCAATACCGCATTCCTCTTCCTCCTGCTCTGTATCCCAGTACGGGCGACATGGATTTGCTATGCCGGAATAGAAAACCCGTCCTGACAGCTTCTGCTGCTGTGCAGAGGAGCAGGTGGGACAATTTTACAGAGTTTGGAAAGATGAGTGCCAAAGGACTGCATTAAAGAAATACTGCAGCAAGCCTAAAGAAATACTAGCAATTATATATCAATTAATACTATAGCAATTATAGCATCCTGGTGCTGGAAACCTGAAACACATGCACACACAGATGGACACATGGACACACTCCCCAAAAAGCCCATTCTAAGACATGCATCGTTGTGACTTGAACCCCTCTAGCCGGGAATTCTGAAAGACCAACAAAAAAACCCAAAAATAAGTGACACAGAGGTCAAAAATGCTGATCTGAATATCCTGGAAAGTCACATAGTTTTCTGGCTGATTTAAACTATTTTGGTAATACAATGTTTGATGGCAACATTCTGTATGTAGTTTTAATTCTAAACACACCTTGAACTGGATGGACTACTGGAGCAGAAGTAACCACCAGTAGAAGTTCAGGACGGTAAATTTGTGCTAAAAGCAACAAAAATACAAACCATGTGCACTAGTTTTTTTGCTAAGGGGATTTATTTGCTTACATGACTATCATGTTCTGAACAAGAGTAAAACACGCATGAAAAAAAGGTTACGAGCAAAAGAAAAGTGAAATAGGAAGTTGAAGAACAGGTAAAACAGGATCTGAACAGTTTCACTTCATTACAAAGGAATTCAGCCCACGGCTGGAGGATAAATGTAGGCAGCATAGTTCTTTTACAAAGGAAAAAAAAAAAAAACAAATCTGCCTGACTTAAGGAATTAACTTGTTGAGTTTTTGCTTGGCCATAGGGGTACTTGACATCATCTCAGTTTGACAAATGAGTTTGTTCAGGGTGTTTGGAAAACTGGCAGATTCACATCTTTTCCCCCCCCGGTCAGATTAAATTATTGTTATCACAGACATTCAGACAAACTCTAAAGTCCCTGTATTCTTTTACAATTTTCCTAATACAGTTTGGGTGGCAGGGGAGCAGAGGGAAGGAGGCTGGGAGAAGGGTTTGCTCTATAATACTACATAAGGGTAGAGAGAACAATTAACAAAAAATCAAATTGTCATGACAGAAGGACCAATTCCTCCCCACTACCACCATGGATCAAAGAGCTCTGAAATTCTGCGCTGAATCGTAAAATAAGCAAAACACAATGCTGGCACTGGTCCGCCATTCAGACATCCCGTGTGCAACAGACGTGAGCATATCCAGCCTACCTAAACGCATCTCGAGGTGGCTATTTTGGAGCTCTAAAAGCATCACACCTGCTCGTTTCCTGCAGCTTCAGGCTTCCTGGATGGCTGTGGCTGCCCCTTGCTCCGCTCTGGCGTCTGTCGCTCTCATTCCTCGGGGTGAGCCTGTTCACGCGAGTGCCAGTGCTCAGTGGCGTGAATAATCCCTGCGCAAACTCATCACCCCAGCCTGCCATGCCAAGATGTCAGCCCTGACAAGCCCAGATGCTCTTTTCAAGTCAACATAGTCCTCAAAGGCCTTCACACAACTATGTCAGAGCAATACTGTGTAGCTGGTTGAAGTCACGATTATCCTCCTCCATCCTGACCGACAACTACACTGCAACATTTCTAAGCTTTGCCTGGAAGACCTCTTGCTAACCCAAGCCCTTTTTAAACAGGAAATGATGAGCTTTCCCAGCGCGAGTTTTCATCCCTGGAATGAATCAAAACAATCGAGTTTCCGACCAAGTAAAATTTGAACCTTTATCGCCTGAGTTGAAAAGGGTGGAAGATTTGTTTTTTAACTTCTGCAGTGACCGCAGCAAACTGTTTCAAAAACAAACCCCTGCAAGAATCCTTGGATAAAAAAATGTCCACCTTGCATTTCATGTAAGTGATAAACAATCTTACTCAAGCTCTTAACAGCTCAAGTGGGAGGGTTTTCAAAAGAAGCTTTTTTGTGGTTATTACTTGCTACAGTATTTTTAGGGGGGAAAAAACCCAAAATGAAAACAAGAAACTTACAAATGAAGCTGCATCAGAAAGACGTCAGGAAAACTGTCAGAAAAGACCTATCAAACACAAATATCTTCCAAAAGAGAAGTCTACAAAACCACTGCAGTCAAGTTATGCAAGTCCAAATTATGCATCTCTACTCAAACACCAGTGCCAACCAGTATTAGGTAAGAAATTTGAAAAGTGCATTTTAAAGCACCTTCTCTCTGTTTTTCTTATCTTCGTCTCTCTTACTCTCTAACCAAGTGAACAAACCATGAAATTATCTAGCTCCAAATCAACCCATCCATGCAATTACCTCACATTCCTCTGCAAAGTTTTATTGCCTAGCAGGAGTAAAAATTAAAAGCTTTACTTAGAAGGTGTGAAAGTTACCAAATGCCTACTTTACAGACTGAGACAAAATAGTATTGTTCAAACGTACAGCGATTCCATCACTAATCGAAGTCTCTCGGTATGGTTGAAAGGGAATAAATCCACAAAGTTATTCTGTGAGCAGAAATGTTTTAAGGTTAATCAGCTATACAACAAATGAGGATTTACTTCTCCTGAAATAAGGCTCCTTTTCTACCTATCGTGCACAATACAAACAAAACTCTTGCAGATTACATTAGACCATCATCAAATACAATTTACAAATGAAGGAAAAAACCAAACCAAACAAATAAAAAACTTGCCAGGGCAAAAGAGAGACCTAGGAACCTGAAAAGTATGTGACATACAGCACCCTTCAGCCCTTTCCTTTTCCAAATAAAAACGCAGCACTAAATCAGATACAACCAGATGGCTGAATGAGAAGATAGTATGTTACCAAGAATGTGACCAAGGGTGACTTCCCTCAACAATTTGGTGTCCTCCAGTGATGAGGACAAGACTAAGCCCCCCACACCAGAGGGACTTTGCAGGCTGTAGGCACAGCCAGGCACAGCGGTGAGTAGCAGCTCTACAGAGGCAAGGTCACAAGTTGATTCAAGAGGTGGAACGAGGAAACGCAGGGTGCAGACAGAGGTTTTGCAATTTCATGGGTGGCTGAGATTTCCCACCGGCTTGCAGCCTCTCCTTGCACTGAGGAGCAGGCATGGATCCCCCACCCACGTACTGCATAGCTGCTCTGATTAGAGGGTAGCTCTTCACTTCATGATCTTTATTCTCCATGGTGCTCTGGCATGGAATGTGTTTAACTGTGGATTTGTACAAACAGAATATACTGCTCCCTTTAGAGAGAAGGGGAAAGAAAGAAAAAAAAGAAAAACCAAACCAAAACACAAAAACCCAAAGAATAAACCTCAAAAAGCCACACAACAAAAATATACCCAATGTCATTTTAAGATACAAAACATATAAGATCTAACACATATAAGAGAGTCATTTATCAGGAGACATACTTGATTCACTCTACCTTTTAAAAAAAAAAAACCAAAACCAAGTCTTTTGTCCTCAAGCAAAACTAGCCCCCTATGAGATGCAGACATTGCACTACATAGCCTTTTCCTCTTAAAAACTGTCTTAAAAACAAGTTTTCAGTAGCTACACAAGCTCTCAACAAAAATACAGAGATCAGTTTGCATTCTGGAGTCAATGAATGATTAATGTCATTTGAAATCTAATCAGAAACCCATTGACCATCTAAACATTATAATGGAGCTGACAAGTAGAATATATACTTCCAGCTAAAAAACTTCAATGCATCACCGTTCTGCTGAGAAAGTCTTAGTTTTCACACAGAAAAGGTAATACCTACAAAGAGGAGAAGACTGGGAGGAAGGCAAAACCATTTAAGATGAATAACTGCAATGTTTCATGCATCTTGAAGTCATGAAAACGTAATGCTTATTTTAAAAGACATTGTTCAATTGACCAAAATGAGATGTAGTATATTTTAAATATCACGGTATATATTTTGCTTCTCAGTCTATAGGTGAACTATAGTCTACGTTCTCTGCTACTTTGTAATTATGATTAGATGGTCAGTGTGGTTTCTTCTACCAGAGGTTCCCATCCACCACACCCTTTGAGAAACTGGTGCGAGAACTGGTTATGGGAGCGTAGGGGAGTGGGGATCCTGTTGCTAAAGGACAGGGGAAATACCAATAAGGTGTTTGCCTACTGTCTGTAAGCCTGAGAGATGACAAAATTGCTCTTGGATCTGCAGTTCATGTGTGCTCACACAGCAGAGGGGCACAAGCCACAGCAGCATGGCACAAGCACACCAAGCAGGACAAGGAACACGCAGATGGTCATGCACTTTTCCAGTGGCAGATGCAGAAATGGGAAGAAATTCCCAATAACTACAAAATAAGGAGACAAACATAGACAGAGGAGTGTGAAGGCCACCCTCACACATGGTGCTTCAGTGGAGACAGAGGTTTCAAAGCTATCCAGCAAGTGAAAGCAGCATCTAAAACTGCAAACAAACTTGACATATGGTACAGTGGATGGATACCACATACCCATGCATCATGTCTGCTGTGGAGATGCCTAGCGATCAGAGTTCAAAATTTGGGCAGTCTGTGTTTTACACCTGTGTGAATGGCCCTCCTTTCTTTCCTGCCCCATGAAGTCCTTCATCCCAGATACCAGGAAGTACTGACCTCAGCCCTACCCAAGGCTGGCCAGGGTCCTGGACACCCTACTGGGCCTGACCATTTAACGATCTAGAGCATCATTTAAGCGGTAGCATGTTCAGCACAATTCAGGAGAGCAGCATTGCCTCATGAAAAAAGAGATCAGCACGTTTTTGCTGGTAAGGCATTTTACAATGTTCAGTATTAAGTGTTGAAGGTACTTAACTTGACTTGGAGAATACCTGTTTCAACATTAGCGATTAATAATGCTATGTTGACTGAAAAAATATGGTCACACTTCAGCAAAGGGCAGCTGCCAAATGAAACAGTGGATTGAGTAACGTGACGCAAGGCTCCTCCCAGGTGACTCGAGGGCACCCAACAGCTGCCTGCTTCACCCCGCAGTTGAAGAGGCACCAACAAGCAGGTCTGGTACTGCCGTTTTGACCGGTACCTCCATGTTCTTGCCCTTGAATCAACCTGCATCTGTAGGAGGTGTATTTTTTCTGCTATAGGGAAATAAAAGAGAGCACCCCTGTCTGAAGCATTGTGACACCACCTCTCTGAAAGGAATGAGGACTGTGTGGCTGGTTTATAAAAACATGGTATCCAGCAGGATATGTGTTTTTAAAGAAAAGAGCATAAAGATAGAAAAACATAGAAAATAGGCAGAAGATGGGTGAAGGAACATCTAGAACAAGAGGTACTTGCATAGTACAATGACGAGGAGCATATGAACACCAACTGAAAAAAACCAGTATGCAAGGGAATGAAAAAATATGTGGAAAGATACTTTACGTCAGAAAGGACAAACTTAACTTGCTTAATTCAATTAATGACTGTATTTCCCACCCCCTTTCCTTCCCCGTCAGACCTGCTATGCTATATCTACTTCAGATGCAAATGGCACAAAAATATCTATTTAGAGTATTGTTTGCTTACTAGTTTATTGCCAGCTTCCACGAAACATGAGGCATCTAGCAAAACAACTCAGGGGAAGGGAACAGGATGAGAGACACGTGGCTTGGCATTCTCCAAAACTTGCTCCAGCCTTCTGGCAGCCCCTCACCCTGCCTCCCCCACGTATTTTACTGGAAATGGTCCTTCCAAAGAGCTAGTTGGCATCTACAAATCTAGCTATTAGACATCACTCCAAGTAAGTGAGGCTCATTTCTGTTGCAGGCAAAAGATCTCCCATTTTTCCCTGGCATACCGTACACCGACAGAAAGGCAGCAGACAAAATGCTTTTGCTTGTTTTCCACCCCTAAGCTCTCACAGACGGACTGCTCCACAAATTATGTGTGTGGAGTTAGCAAACATAAGCTTTTGGTTGCACTGTAAATTGGCAAGGGTAGCTCTGACCTGGATAAAGCAATTCAAAACTTCAGCAGTTTAATCTAATTTAATGTCCCAACATGATATAGCAAGGATTGTAGGCATAAAATTATTTAAGTGACATGTTTGCTCTTGGCTAACTTATATCCCTGGATAGCTAAATTTTTTCCTCATTGTCCGTAAAATTAAAAATTTGTACTTCGATGGAAAAGGCAAAAAAGGTTGTTAATCTATGCAAGAATATTATAACATATAATGTTACCATATTTTGATATTACATCCTCATAAAATACATCTAATTATTTCTGGATTTTCACCTAGTACAATAGACTTCCTAATTCCACAGAGGTGAATCTGGAAGATCAATAAGGTTTTTGCTGCTTACTTTAATGAATGCCCATAAATAATGAAGGCGGCTTATCTGTATATGCTCCAGAGGGACTGTCATCTTATCAAGCCAATAATATCTGGCCAAGCAACTTTCAGACGTTAAATTAGATTCTCTTTAGAGAGGATTCATCAGCTTTTGTATCTCCTCTCCTGTAAGAAACACGGCATCTCTCCCGCCGATCAGCAAAGGAGTTGACAGGAAAACATTCTCCCAACCATTAGTAGACCAGCAGAGAGGAAAATTATGGTTTTGCATTGGCAAAAACTAGCCAGAAGTCCCCTGGTAGCACCAAGAAGTGAGGCAGCTATGAAAAATAGAGGAGATTGATACCGAGAGCTTACAGTTAGCGATTTTTAGGGAAAAAAACCCCTTGCTCCCCAAAGGCACTAATAAAAGACTAAAGTGAAATAAGTAATGCATCGAGATGCCGCATAAAATCATAATATTTTTGAAAAGCAAAAAGATGTCATTCCTCAAGAGATGCTCTAATAAAGATATTGTATGTTTCATTTAATAAATATGCAAAATGCACTGTTCAAATACATAGTTTACTATCATAAAATCAGTTTACTAACCTTGGACAAAGTGTTATTTTCTTTTACCTTCACTTTCCCAAATCTTTACTTTTCCAAATGCCCAATTAGGAAAAAAAACCAACAAACAAACAAACAAAAAACCCCCCAAAAACAAAACCAAAACTAAACCCCCAAACAAATACTGCTCCCCCCATTTGATTTCTCAGTCTTGCAAGTTGTCTAATAAAGAAGCAATTTATGGCTTTCTTTCCCAATTACCCACTTAAGAGTCAGAATTTTAATTTCAGAGTAATCTTCATTTAAATCTAAATACACCTGCACACAAGGCTGCACATACTAGAAGAGACTGACAGGTACTTTGGTGTATTTCTTTAAAATAATAAGAATTAAACCCACCATTTTTTGTGTTCATGAAGTCAAATAGCAGCACTTACGTTTTAACAACACACAATAAAGACAACATCATTTTCCAATGACTAGTCGAAATTAGCAACAGTGCTGAACACTAAATACATAGTTTATTCCAAAACACTCACACAGCCTGTGGTTCACCAGTCAAGAAAGTTGCACATTTGTAGTTGACCTGTGATATCAAACCGCAGCATGTTAATTCTGATATATATTTAATACTATTTCTACTTGCAGAAATACTCATGATAACATTTCATAACAACAACAAAAAAATGTTCCAACTTAAACATACACCTATCATCATAAGGCTGGCTTTGAAGTCTGCCACGACACATTTCTTTTTCAAGTACTGTTAGAGATAATCTGTTCTTACTTTTCACATCAGCAATTGCAGTAGGTTTCTATCAGTCCTTGGAAGGCAAACTATAACTTACACTTAGGACACCTGAAAGCAGGTTTAGGCCACTGAATTGCAGCATGCCATTTTAGAGTATTCTATTTTCCCAGCAAAGCAAAAATATTTATAAATAATTATAATAATTACAAGTGCTAACTTCCACTGTATGCATTCAGTTTGAGTTAGACATGAATTCAGATTACTGTTCTAAATCCAAATCCAGTTCAAACAACCATTCTGGTTTCCTGATTTCCAACATCTTTCAAATCCCCAGCTCCAGGAGTAATGGGACCATGGCAACATCAAGCATTTCTCCCTCCTTCTGAAACCCTCCTCCCTCTCTACTGGAGAAACTCTGTGGTTTTCAGAAGAGGTGATAAATGATCCCCAAGGTCCCCAAAACAGGAACAAATAAAAGTAACACTAATTCAGTGTGGTTTCTTTCCAGGAAGGTGGCTCTGTAGTATCACTTAGTCTTATAAAAGCTTTACTGAAGTCCCAGCTCTCCTCCCTCTCACACGGTGCAGCAGCTTCATTACCAAACTGGCAAAAGATGCCCATCTTTCCTGTGTAAGACTATATATTCAATAGTGTTCTTTCTGTTTTGAGCATTTCCAAGTGCTCCTTTTGACCACGAGCATCTGGACTTTACTGAATAAATTTCAGTAATTTCACAGAAGATATAAAAATATTTAAATACTTTCATGTATTTAAGAACTGCTCATAATGGTTTTACACATGAAATTTTTTTCACATCCAAAAATGTGTTTTAAGCATGGTGTATAATCTCTAATGTGGAAAGGCAGGGAGGAAGAAGGAACCTTACTTCATGACGTAAGATTTAACCCCAGTATGCAGTTAAAAACGTACAAAAGCTGATAATTTATCAGAACACTTGCCTCTGTTCCAGGCTGCCTTCCAAAGTATCATTTCATTAATAGGTTATTCTGGAAATCACTGTAAGTCTTAAAAGAAAGCCGCACGTTTTTTTAACGTTAGCTTGCTCAGCTAACGAGCTAATATTCCCTTTCAATTAATTCCCTAATTTGCCCAGGCAGTTAGCAGATATATACATCTTCATATTACCTGAGACGCCTTTCAGATTATTCCTGTGTATTTATACTCTTTAAGCCCTTGCATGCCAGTGACCTGAAGTTGTTTTAACCACTTGTTGCCCTTTCATCTAGTTTAACTATAACCAGCTTAAAAAAAAAAACAAAAAACAAAAAACAATACACCCAACCTCCCACTTTAATAGATGCAGTTCTGAAGCTAGCAAGGGCTGTGATGAATTATTATCAACACTAGGCTGATCTCTTCATATAAAAAACAACGTAAGGTTGCATTTACATCCGTTATAGATGTGGTTACTGAATTGCAAAGAGAAAGGGATGGAGGCACAGGGACAGCAAATATGGTGTGAGGGCAGCAAACCCCTTAACCCTAGGGGTGGGGGATAGTTAGGCCAGGATCAGATAGAGGGGAAAATAGAGAGAAGAGGGTGGAGGGAGCAGAGCTGGGATGCAAAAAGAAGCCAGGGTAATGAGATCCTGCAGAAAGAGGTTGTGAGGCAGAGCAGAGCAGCCCAGGGGAGGGGAAAGCCTTGTCCCAGCTGCAGGAAGTCCCTGGCACCCGTCCATGCCCATGCAGGCTGCTCCTCTGTCCCCAGTCACGGCTGGGGTCCTCTCCCCATCTCTCCCTCTATGTCCCCTGACACCGGAGAGAAGCCATGGGCAGTCGGGAACGTCCCTGGTTCAGCTCTCCGTCCGGAGGGTGGCTGGCACGAAGACCCCGCTGGACCTGCTTGCCCCCTGCTCATGCAGTGCTTCCCACAGTGCCCCTTTCTGACCAGCCAGCTGCCTCCTCTCTGCATATATTATTGTTTTACAGCTATGCAGTTGACCCAAAATATATCAATTCAGTGTTGAAGTAGGTTTCATCTCCCCCACAAGGGCTGTCCTGCCACAGGTCTGAGAGTCCTTCCAGCTCTCTTGCTGCAGACAGACTGTTGACTGTACGCCAACATTATATCATACCTAGCAAGTTTAAAACAAACCCAGCTGTCCCTGAAAGGCTAGGTGATTTATGTGCATTAACAACCTTGGAAATACATTTTAAAAGCAGGCAGGATCCCACAGATGCCTAAAAGTCCTCCTGCCTCTCAGCTGTGCTCCAATTTTGGAGCTATGGAGCAAGTGTTAAGAGTGGCAGTCACCCACAGGAAGCTTCACCCACACGCTGCCCCCGACAGACAAAACTATATTCGAAGTCAACACCCCAGAACCATAACTAACAGGTTACACCAGTTGTATTTATCA
This sequence comes from Scopus umbretta, assembly GCA_013400535.1. NCBI lineage: Eukaryota > Metazoa > Chordata > Aves > Pelecaniformes > Scopidae > Scopus > Scopus umbretta. The sequence continues at coordinate 93,372 of VZTL01029762.1, forward strand.
TCCACAACTGGGATGCCACAGCCTAAACTAATCGTGCAGAAAGGCACTTATTCCGTAGCTTCAAAAGTCAGCACAGGCTCCAATTTTTAAAGAGTGTTTTGATCGTCATAACTTCCCTCTCCATCTGAGGCATCCTGAATGCACTGTAAAACCATCACTGCATTTAGCCCAGATCCCTTTGATCTTCTTTCTTAATAAATGTAAACCACATACAGAAAAGTCCCTGGTCTGTGCGCTACCTTTTCCGGCTGTTCTGGGTGCTCGGAGGGAAGCAGCAGGTTTAAGGAGGCAGGAAACTGGAGCATGCCATTCTGATCAAGGATGTATTGCACAACCTTATCAACTCGCATCTTCTAGGGATGGCTGCACAATATGTTACAATTTAGGTTTTACTACTGGCAAACTAATGCGCCTCAACCTGAAAACAGTCTCTCTCTTGTTTGTACAGTACCTTCACCTCATTATGTCAATTAAAATAATCCAGTTCTGTCAAGAACCTCAAGGTGCCCATAAGCACACTAAACCCATGGGTTTGGTACGATTTTGGGAATGCCATTGGTTAAGCTATTGACTGTTAACAGATGCAACATTAAAAAAAAAAAGTATATCCCTTGATAGTGCTAAAGGAGCAGTGGAAACACACCATCTTAAAGCAAAGCTTAAAACATTAAATATATTGGAACTATCTGTGGGGATACCAAGATTTATCTGGGTTTTAAGAACCTTCCCCTGAGTAATCACCTTCTCGGGCTGGAAAAGAAAGAGCCCTCTCAAAATGGAGATAACCTCTCTCACTCACTTGTAACACACACAGACACGCGGCGTGAACCGCTGAGCACCACCAGAAAGAAAAACAAGCCCAAGAAGAATAGCATCCGCTTATCTTCAGACGCCTAAAGATTTTCTGGGGCTTCACACTAACTCAAGGAGATTTTTATCCTTCTTCCCTTTGTTTGCTTCCCTGACTTTCATTTTCCCTTTTCTTCTCCTGCTCCATATTTCACCCTTTTACAACCGTGCACAAGGTTGGCATCCTGTCTGCTCCTGCCTCCGCTCTTCGCTGGGTGAAGCAAACCGAGTAGCTGCCTCTGGGTAAAGATGAAAAGTAGCCCCAGCTTGTCCTGCAGCCGTCCCCATTTTCTTTTCCTCTGCATGGAAACCCATCCATCAGCTCATGATAATGTGGTTTTACTTCTGTAGCGTGCAGTTGCTTCAGGGTTTGGGGTACTGTCCCTCGAGGGAGTTTCTGCAGCAAAGTTTTCCACAAGCCTTGTTACCAGTCTTTTTTTTTATTATTATTATTTTTTTTTCCCTCCATAAGCTGTCTTACCTTTTGCTGTGTAAGTAAATTCATAAACACATCAAAGATAAACAGACACTGCAGATACATGAGTTGGTATATTAGGAGCTATGCAGGAGAATATTACCCTCAGATAATTCTTTGATAAAACCGAATTGGTCCACCCATTACGAGGATACATGTTTTGAATTACAAATTGAAAGACATGGTAAATGATCAATTTCTTGATACGCGGAGAAGGTATGAACAAGGTGGTCTGCAGCTCCACAAAAAAATTACTTTTCATGTAATTCTATATATTCTCCCTTGCTCTCATTTTCCAAACCCGAGCAAACAAAACAACAAGGACAGCTGAACTGAATTAGTGAGCATCCAAAAATATCCAGCCCATCTTTCTTAAACACACACAAGAATGTTTCTGGTTTGCCAAAAAAGAAGCAATATTTTTAATACTGCTGCCCTCAAAGAAGCTGCCTCTTGGCTGTCTGAATTACAAACTACTGTCTTAGGCAGATAAAGCAAAGAATATGTGAAAATATAACTGTGTATAGAACGAGCCACACAGGAATCAGTCAGCAGCCATTTCTACACTGTCCCACCTCATGTTTTTACAAATTTTTATTCAAAACTATGGCCTGTAAAGTCAACAGGATTTTGCCAGTGTAAAATCTCAGTGCTTAGCCTGGGTTTTTTTTTTGTTTATTTTACCTAAAACTTGATCTCTTATTTGCCAATCTGGAGTCACCTGCAAGATATTGTTTCCTTCCAAGACCAAGCTGAAATTTTTCCATGAGATTAGTGGCAGAGGAAACAGCAATGAAAATTTCTTATTAATAGCAAAAGTGACAGGGAAAGAGGTAGGGGGAAGCGTTTTAGCTGACAGCTTGGAAGTGATACACCATTTATACACTTTTCTTAGCATCCATTACAGGTTTCATTGAAGCACAGCTTTTCTCCATTGTGGTAAACTTCATGCTGAGGAATGCAAGGGGAAACAAAAAATCTGGAAGCACTAGTCATGTTGGAATCCAGATGTTAACATCAGAAGAAACAATCTCATGTGGTGTCAGGGTCCAGTGAAGACATATTTGAAATACTGGCCACTTCTTTTCAACAAAAATGTAGCCAAGTCCCTAAAAGCTGCAGGAATCCTAACCATTGCAAACCATTCTGGGAGCCAGAGCAGTGCATGTTTAGGCCATATACTGAATATTTACAGAGCAAATATCTTTTCCAACAACTTCAAAGGGAGTTAGACATCACATACGGGTGGTTTAAACTGGAAGAAGTCCATGCATAAAGAAGGGAGGACTTTTTTGGTCGGCCATGATCATGGGACTTCCCTCTTGCAGGAGGAGATTAAAATAGAACCACCTAGACAAGTAACTACAACATGTTGTGTTTGGAGATACCTTCTCACGGATAATGCACACACACATGCAAATGAATTAAGCAAGAGACTTTGTTGTTTCTATACTGTGATCATTTTTGTTTTTAAATGCCTGGGCGGTGTTTGGAAACTATAGGCAAAAGGTACCTTGGTAGAGTGACAAATAGATTTGGACTTTGAGGTAGGGCAGGGCAGGGCATTAAAATAAAGCCAAGTGGTATCTTCCTACCATGTAAATGCAGATAGGTTTTGAGAAGGAAGAAAACAACTGCATTGGCTTGGACTGAACTAAGGAAGCATTTGTGTTTTGTTTTTTTTTTTAACAAACAAAAACCTCCAACCATTGCATCTTGTTCTGTTTTGTTTCCTTGCCCGCCCAAACACACAGTTATAAAACAGAGGGAAGCTATACAAGGCTCATCGGGTAACAAGGCAGGAAAGATGCTCAGAAGCCTCCCCTCCAAGTTAGCCAGGTGTATAGCTTTGCAGGACTCCTCACACCGATCCCGATGGCAGGCCTGTTTGCCAAGCCTGGGGAAGGAAGATCAAAGGACACCGGCACTTCCAGAGAAGGGGAGCATCGAGCGAGTTCAGAAACGCTGCCCTGAGCCTCCAGAGAAACGAGCTGGCTGGCTGGGAGCACCAGTATAGGAAAAGCTGCATAAAAAGGCCATGAGCAAGCCAGACTGGTCTGAAACATGGGGAGAGGATCCCAGCTAAGGGAGAGGTCCATGTAGCTCTCCTTTTTCTCTGTTTATGTGCAAAATACAATTTTGCACAGTTAAGCAACTGAATTAGTGATAGTCATTGGAAGGGCTTTTCCACTCACTCCAGCCAGCTGCTAAATAAGACTCTCGAGGGGAAAGCTGTACAGGTGCCCACCCTGTCAGACCTGCCGGGCCCCCTCGGGGCAAAGCCCAGGGGGCTGGTCACCCCACAAAGTTGTGCCTTCAGGGATGCTGCACTGGAGGATGCATTTGGGCAGAGGTGCCAAAACTTCTCACCTTACCCAGTACCCAGCAAGAACCTGAGAGATGGAAGGGAAGCAGATGGTCTAGGACGCAGTTTCCTTTCAGAAGTGAAAAGCAACAGATCAAAGCTTACTACTTCTGCTACTCTGCCCACTGTATCAAAAAAATCTGCTTGCAATCATGAGTCAAAGCCCTTTAAAAAATGTATTATAGGCCTATCACTTTGGAAAAGTACTAAACGAATAAAGATATTAGCTTTATGCATTTTTATATATATGTCTCAATAGGTGATGCATAATTAATTAAAATCAAGCACATGCAATGCAGCTCTGGAAAGCTTCCATATGAAACAAAATTGAAAAGGCTAAGAATATTTAGTTAAAATAGAGACCCAAGCACATCAATTCACCTTGTAAAAATATGCAAACTAATAAAAGAAAATACATTTTGAAAAGAAAATACAGTGCACAAGTGACTGACACTGTCATCCAGGCCAGTAAATCAACACGATGGAGACAAAGACTGGATATTTAGTGGCTAGAAAAAAATCCCATATGATAGCAGGAATTAAACCAAAAGCACCAACCTGGTTAGGGGACTGAAAATCAGACATCAGTGAGGCTTTGGACAAGCTCTTTCTTCAAGGGGTAGCTGTAGTGGTACCATATTACCACTGCCCCCCAACACTCGCTGCCCTGGCCCAGCACAGGTGGGATGGAAAGCACACAAAAGCCCCCCAAGTCATTCTTCCACAAGGTGATTTCTTTGCTCTATCAAATAAAGTCTCTCCTTTTACTGTAATTCTCCTTGAGAACTGTGGTTGGTAAGAGTTACCCAGGTCAGCTCACATCACTCTGGGTGGCCGCAGACGTGGACAAGGGATGGGGGACAAGGATGGCTCAGCCATTCTGCCCAGTCAGCTCTGCCTGCCCACGCCAATGTCTCCCAGCAGTTCAGCTGTTCATGGAGCACACATGGGGCTTTAGCCGAATGAGCACACTGTTCCCTAATGCATGCTGCAGAATATCATGTACTTTCATATTAAAAAAATAAAAACAATTAAAACAAATGCAGTGCTGTGTGAGACTAAACATAGGTGGACAGCTGCACCGATATGGAGGGGAAAATCCTTTGTAATACATTACAGGTACAGAAATTGTTACCATGCTATACATTTTCCATGTTTGCCTTCTGTGCAAAGCTGGAGACCATCTCTAGGACAAACAGCTTCTCAGAAGGCCACCCACAGCCCTAAATACAAATTCATGGAAGGCAGAAGTCAAAATCATTTTGACCTTAAATAGTGCATCCCATTTTCTGCTTTATCACGAGTATAACAATGTGAAATATAACGCAGTCTCGAAAAGTCAATTTGCACCAAGTTCTCCAAGCATAATAGGGAAAAGGCTAATGTTAGAGAAGAATAATCTGTTTACTATATGTATTTAGTAAATCTTTCCCAGCACTAGACTGCAACACTTTTAAGGAAAGGGATGCGAACAGCCTATTTTTGAAGCTCTTCACCAGATTCAGCTTCAGTCTGAATATTGAATATCTGAATATATAAACTTCAAAGCAGTCTTTTTGTAGCCAAGCTTGCCTCCAAGTAAAAAAACCCAAATTGGGGGAGGGCAGGGGCAGGGAAGGACCTCAGATCAACTTTGCCATGTGAGCTGGAGGAACAAGCAAAATAGTTTTTGGACCCTTTTTGTTTATTTTTAAATAGAAACACAGTAGAAGAGATACAGGTCTTTGCTTAGCTGTGATATTCATTGCTGAAACCAAAATGCTGGAGCCTGTCTTTCCTAAAATCCTGTAGCAACAATGTGGAAATAGCTCTCACAGTGAGCCAGCTAACCTCTCTTTAGCAGCTGAGAAAACCAGGCACTTGGAGAATGCAATTAATCTTCTCCAAGGTGGAGAGCTCAAGGGCTGTGGTGGGTAACAGTCCAAAATTGTCCATTCTTCCTCTATTGATTATGAAGAAGTCTAACTTTTTCAGTTTCTGCTGCATTTGTATTTTCACCAAGAAGCGTTTCATTCCATTCATGAAGAAAAACAAGCAAAGCTCTCAGTGCTCCAAAACTGGAACATTCTTGTCAAAGAATTTAACACATTAGACCAGCAAGATTTAGGAGACTCGATCCGAAAGAACACAACTAGGCAGCGATGACAACAAAAGGGTAGCTTGACAGCTTATTGACTGAGAATGGCTTTCACATCAGGAAGAAAAGAATAAACATCATTTTTTGCGTGCCAGATATGAACATGCAGTAATGTAAGTAACTATACAGATGGCTGACTCTAGAGCAGACTTTATGGATAACTACAGGGTAACAAATAAGTTTTAAACCGTACAATGCTTTTTAAGCTATTTACAGACTTCTATTTCTGCATTCTGTATTTCATACATAGAAAGAATTCAATTAGTTTTCTCCCAAACTGTGTATATTGTCATATCCTAATGTCAAATTTCAGCATGCCTGTCATCAGAAAGAAGACTGCAAACAATGAGCAGGGCCATCAACAAAAGAATCAGGTGGGATAAGCTCTTCATACAAAAAATTTAAAAAATAAATCATTTTTTTTCATAGATACTCTGCCAGAAAAGGATGGAGATAAAGATCCCTGGCACATTAAAATAGGCAATGGGGTTTATCTTCTTAAAAGCCTGTAGGTCTGGAGTAACAGACTGAATACTGAGACCATACCTGAGCTGCTATCAGGATACACAGCTGCAACACAGGTGAACACCCGACTCCAAGCGGTCTTGGTGAAAGCTCAGATGAAGACTGGCAGCAGGGGAGCCAGAGCAGTGCAGCTGCAAAGCTTCTCTGACACTCACACTTAACCTAAGAGCTTAGTTACTCCCCCGCTGTGTTTCAGGGTACACATTCTTCTCTGGCACTAGTGGGATTTAAACAGGTCCCCCAGCTTTTCAAAGCAGCAGGCGGCTCCTCAGATCGACTTCTGCACCCCTTGTAAATCCCGTGATTTAAGTTCATTGCTGGGCTAACAGGCTCGAGGCGGCATTCTCAGACTTTCTCTCATTGCAATCTCCTCTGTCCCGTAACTTACGGCAACATTTCTATTTCATATGAACGCATATGGAGGCTGGTAAGGAAAGGGAATGAGGGAACTGCACACAACACTAAGAGTAACACGAATGCTGTGGAAATGCTCAAAACCAGCAGAATAATATTTAGAAACATGACAGAGGAACTGGTTACAGCTGGACAGGAGAGCTCAAAAAAGCAAACTGCCTTTCTGTATGATATATATCTGATGAATCTAACACATCAGAGAACAAAAATTTATAACAGAAAGGCAGGAACAGTAAGAAGGTAGGAATACGATGGACAAGAACTTAATAGGGCACTTAAAAGCAGTAACATTTCTGCTGTGTAGGGCTTGAGTGAGTGCAGCTTTCTGGAAACTATACTGGCTAACACTTAGCCGTGAATGAAAACTATTTTTTATATTTAGGACAGAAGAGAGAATTTATTTGTCTTGCATTTTAAGATGCTGTATGTTATACCATGTAATATGCCATGAGAGAGGCAAGGCTTACAAGGAGACAGAATCGGTTTTGTCAAGCTAAATTACATCATTAGGGAAGAAAGAAGCAGTGGGGCTCTGAACCTTTTCAGAGGGATGGGACTTTGCTGAACTCTGAACCCAAAATCTTATCCTCAGCCCCCTAAGTGTTCCATCCACCTCATGATCTTTAGATGATGGCCACTACCAGCACTGTAACTTGTACAGACACTGGTCTCTGTTCAGGGCACTGAGGTATTCTTTGGCAATATACTGTATAGTGTGTGTGTGGGGGGGGGGGATCACAGGTTAGTGTGTAAACAAGGCTCCCACTGAATTTCCATAAGGTTCCATGTTTCTTTGCATCACTCCAAAAATTACTATCTTTCAAGGTGTTACCAAGGGATGCACAGTCCGTTCAAAGAAGAACACCACACGTTGGTGGCCCATGACCGAGACTAAAATTAAACTAAGCTAAAACTGGAATTGAATTAATATAAAACATTTTGCATCAAGACGCAAGGGACTGAAATCACATAGAAGGGAATTTTTCCTTTTATAGTTTGCTGCTACTTTTTGGCAGTTACTAACAAAGACCTATCCTTAAACAGAACACTTGGAGACCATCTTTAATCGGGCTCTTTCATTCCTGTTCATGAACCTGAACAATAGAAACCGTGATAAAAGCAACTTCAAGTCACAATAAATACATTGTTCCTGTTTAATTAATGTTTTCCCAATACAGTTGGTGTGTAAGAGGTCAGAGGAACAGAAAATTGTATACTACAGAGATCACACTGTCAGGTAGCACATTAAAAATATTAAAAATGTTTTCCATGAGTGTTCCACAACACACACTGAGATGGGACTAGCAGAATAGCACATGCATCAACCAATTCTTTATAAGTGGGAAGCTGAACCCTGTAATCTCTTTATCATCCTGTCAGTGAGTTAATGGTCATTACCATGAACAGATTCTTATTTTATCGAGCAAGTCAAGGCATCACTGGTGCTTTTCATATGATAATAGTGATGCTTTACACCACAATTAAAATGAGTACAAATTTTTTTGCTTTACCTAGGCTTAGCTGCAACTTTTCAACTTGCAAACACCACCTTGAAAGTCTTACCAGAGACACTCATGTAGCACACTATTCTCCTTAGGACTAAACCTCTCTTTCTCTCTCTCATTCCCTATCTTCTAAATACAGCATAGAAGGCTTAGAGGTGGAAACAATAGAGGAAACTGCTAGTCGAGAAAAACCTTTCCTACACACAGTGTAACGCTACCATCCAGAGCAGAGCAACCAGAGCTTAACATGTGTTTTCGTTCAAGATTACCAAAACTCCAATGAATGTTGCTTTCCTTTATCAGCACTAAAAATATTCTAACAAATATCCCCATGTCAACAGTTACATATTTTCAAAACAGAAATCTCCCATTGGGCTTTGTGTGTTATCAGCAAAAAGTTGTTTTGCAATATTTTGCCTTCCAGCTCCCCTCCCCCAAACAGCAACCACCACCACTGCTGATTTCTTTAATTTTTGGAAATGTTTTACTTTGTCCAAACAAACATGGAAATCAGTTTTCATTCAAATATGCAATGAACTCAAGAGTTAGACTTACAAAGGGTTTTCTTTGCTGCATTTTTTTTTTCAGGTGAAAGATATCCTTGTGTATTTGAATTGTATGGTAGCGGTGGTTTGGTTTGGTTTTCAAAGGATGCTTCTAATCTTACCACTAAATAAAAAAATAAATCAAGAACTGTTCTGCAGCTAAGTGTTAGCACATGTAAAACAGATCTGAGACCATGCAGGGCAGTGTTGATCTTGGACACTACAAGGAATTCTATTAAAAGTTCAACGATCTTCAGAGGTGACTCCCCCAACCTCATGATTTTCTGTGTTATCTCAGGACGACTCATGTACAGTAAAATGAAAAAAAGAAATAGCTGAGTCTCAAGTAAACTTTTGCAATACCTCCCAGATAAGTGCTCCTATTTGTTCTTTTAAATCAACAAAATCTAGTGAATTGTGGAAGGAAGAGAGAGTACAGGGAAGAAATAGCTTCCCTCAGAGACAGACGCCACGCTCACATGCAATTTACTGTAGTCCCTTCTTGGGACAGAAAACCCATTCACCACGTAAATCTATTAAATATGAGACTTGATGAAAGACAATGAGAGCACTTGGAAAAAAAAAAAGAAGTAGGCTGTGAATGCTGCCAGCAGTCTCTATTTGCGCTGGTGCCTCCTCCCAAAGGGGCAGCCACCGAAGAGCCAAGTCACACACCATGGGCTGCCCATCATCAATATACATGAACACCTGTGTCGCATCTACCCGGGGCCAAAAGCGATTCTGTGACTGGTGGAGGAAGGCTCTTTGCTGCTGTGCCGTTCTCCACAGCCCTTCCTCTTTATGAAACCATATTTAATCGGTATGAACCGAGATACTGCCAGGCAGCAACGCACGTTAGCAACCCGCATGGTAATCTCCTACATATAAAGGGGGAAGCTGAAGCCAAGATTTTACAGTATGAGTAATGATTTCTGGGTGCACAGTTCACATTACCCTGAAGAAATGCTGAGCTCAGCTTCTGGAGGAAAAATAATAATAGTAAAAAACAATAAAAAAATCAGGCTCCTTTAACAACTCTTAAGCTAAACCAGCTTTGGGTTGAGGTACCCAAATCACTGGTTGTTTTGGGATGGTTGCCACGAGGCCCTCGAGAGAACTACCGCGAGAGAAGCCACAATACCACACATTTAAAACCTGGCGTCCTTGCTTCAGGTTGCTCTTCAGTCTTTGCTCAGCCAGCCTCTTGTGGGTGAGGTAAACGTGCATTTAGAGATGGCGGGGGGGGAAAGGTCTTTCCCGAGGGCCTGGACAGGTGAGTGAGTTTCCATGAAGTAAGCAAGGGTGTGAGCCCATGGGCGTACTGCAATGGCCACAGTGCATGCTCTTCCCCTACAGTACACATGAAGTATCCTGCTGCGAGCACGCACGCGGTGGGTACCATCACCATCCCTGCTGTAGCTCACCCCACAGCTTGCAGCCTGTGCTTGCACCCACAGCACCCGTGCAGCCACTGCCACATGCTCCAGCACATCCTTCTGCAGGGGCAAGAGGCCGGCCACCTGCCCTGCTAGCACTCCCTGCCTCATGGTGGGGCTGCTGTGGGGTCACCTCGCCTGAGAGGGGAGCTCACCCCACTGGAGGAAAGCAGTGGGGTCACCCGGAGTGGGGTGAGCTTGGCCTGTTTGTGCTGTGTGAGACAAGGCAGACATAGACAACTTATGGCAACTGATTTGCCGGTGGTGACTGTGAGGAACAGGGTCCAAAGCCACCCCACAGTGTTTGCTTTTGGTTAGGCCACAGCATGCTTCTCACATACCACCGATCACTGAAACATCAATCAAACATTGTTCACTTCATGTCATGGCAGCTACAGCGTGGTCTTCACAGAGGTCTTCTCTCTCTGCTCTCCATCTCTGCTTTCCAAACCTGAGACCGTCCTTTGGCCTCCTGCTTACCTTCAGAGCAGCTGCTCCTCTCTGAGCCATCAACCAACCATCCAAGCCTGGATGGCCACCAGATGCATTATCCAAGTTGGCAGCCACCCTGGTTGAACACATCCATCCCAGCAGCTGCCCTCCGCAACAGTCCAGTAGTACGCAAGTGCCCACTTGGGCTGACCTCCACTACCACTCCTTCCCCGATGGACAGGGGGGCCTGAGAGAGCAGATGAGCACCTTGGCTGTGCCAGTGGAATGGGCAGAAATAAAGACCAGGTCCTTTTTCATATGAAGCCAACAGATAAACTGGCAGAAAGTACAGAGAGACAATCTGGACAGCATTCTGAGTCTCTGTTCAAAGGCTATCCTGCTGAATCCTGTTGAAAGAGGATTTAAGGGAGCATATGACAGCTAGGAATAGTTGTCTCAGCCCACTGAACTTCAAGTCTCCCACTCTCCTGACATCTAATACGCCCCCCTAAACTGAGCTCTGTATGTAGGGGGCTGTATGAGATAGCTACACTGGTTCTACCATTCCTGGGGATACTCCGGCACCAAAGACACTGACAGTAAGAAGCACGCAGGTCACCTCCGCTGTCCTGGCACTGCCTAAGTATCAAAAGGCAGCAGAATAAGATACTTCTTTTGTCTTAATATAACTGCTTTTAAACATTTGACGTTGTGAGCTGTAGCTCAGCCTAACACACCTGAAAGGCATCAGTTTGTGTTCTAGATACACTGGACCCATTCAGCAACATCTAATCTTACAAGGGGGATGAAGCTCAGCCTTCTTTCCACACTCACACAAGATACACACCCAAAATGAAAAAAACCCAATCCTTCACATCCTTTTGCTAACCAAAGACGCAAATCAAATGGCACTGGCAGACTGTTCTCCTTCCTCAGGTCTATAGTTTCTATGCAGAAAACGTCTTATGTGCCCACTGAATTCTTTCTTCCACAGAATTCTGTGGGAATCTTAATTAGAAAAAAAAATAAAAAAATACAGTCGGTATTGCACTAGCTGTTTCCATGTACTGGTGAAGAACCTTCATCATAGCCCCGTATCTATTGTGCAACTATCCACCAAAAAGAAAACTAAATTCCATGGAATTACTGCTGCAGTGTTGAAGTGCATAAGCTGCCAAAGCATTCAGAAAGTTAATAGATTTGTTTATGGATTAGACAAGGCTTAATTAAAACAGGCAGCGCCGAAGAACAGCAAATCCTCTCTCCTCCTATCTTCCCCTCCCCCCCCCTTTTTTTCGTAGAGTATCTTTCTCCTAGTGGCTTTCTTCTTCCTAATAATCCCATCACAAATGACAGATATGTTATCAGTCATCACTGGGATTTGACATGTTCTTAATACCTGTCATGACAGCTCTGAAGTCTGCATGCTACCCCATTGTATTCCAAAGCATTTGCAGGAGGTAATGGACACATCAAATAGCAGTCAATGGATCTGCTTTATGGGACTGCCGAAGGCTTGCAATATAGAAGTAGATGCTTTAAAAAAGCTCATCTGTAATAATTCAAAATTACACACAGAATATAAAACAGTACAAATAGCTTTTGCACTCTCTGTGCCCATGATCATCTTTGGCCACATTGTAGAATTTATTATTATACATTTACTGGTAAGAATGCTTTAATATTTAAGAAAAGGTATCAGTATTGGTAATAGTGAATTAATAATCCAAGGTCTTCACTAACAGGCTCAAAGTATTATACTCATGCTGGTAACATGGCAGTGTGCTGCTGTGCCCATACAGAGTCTCTCCTGGTTCCTCGGGCCTCCGCTTTACTTTAATGGAGAATCTTATGCAGAAGTCAGGTGCAAGTCAAGGCTAGAACTAGAATTAACATCAGAGGTGAACACCTGAATTGATATGAAGATAACAGGATTGTTAAGTGTGTCATTGACAGTAATTGTCAATACTAAGGACAACTGTCAAACTGAGGACTAAATGTGAGTGCAGTAGAACATGAGTTTGAAAAAAAAATTCTCTTCTTGATGGGGACACAAGGAAAAGACAGAGTGTCTTATCACCGAGTGACAAGGACAAGGAACACAAACTAGCAGGTTCTGTATGAGTCCATTCCTAATGCCTGTTGAATTCTGTGGACCTCTTAATACAGGTAGTTTTGTCCTTCTTTGTTCAAGCCCTTGAAAGAGCAGTGACAGATACAGCACTCCACAGAACAAATTCAATACAGAACTCTCTACACAGATGTATTTTCTTTTAGTCAGTATTACCTTAGATGGCTCTGGTTGTCTGTGTGCAATACTTTTCAGGCACAAAAATAAAATAATTTCCTACTGTAACATTTCTTTGGAGCCTTAAACTTGCAGAAGACAGTTGAGCTACTGCAAGCATCATATAGTCACAGTCTCTGCCAACAGTGTATGAGCTGCATGACAGCAGTGTGCCTTGCCATTAGTAAAGGCAATAGCTCGTTGTTCTCAATGCATTTACAGTTTTGCACAAAAGCAGACACCCCCCAACAAAAGCAAAAAACCCACACAGATTAGAGACAATGCAGCCCTGTGCACACAAGTAACTTAAGGCCCTTTCAGCAAGGCAATAAAGCTAAGGCAGAATTGTGAGCTGGAATCTAAAGGAAGTGCCCCATTGACATAATGAGCTTTGGAGAAGGTCTGGAGTGAAGACAAGAGGCAAAACACATCCAGCCACCTAAGTGATTGCATGTCCTTTGGACAAAACTGTTAACCCGTACTAAGGGTCTCAAGGGATTTTTTTCACCTACAAGAAATGGATGAGCAAACTGGGCTTTTTTACAGTGCAATTTTATTTAGGAGAGACACGAGAATATCTCTTGCACCTGTAAGCACTCAGGAGCAAAGGTGATGGCATTTGGGAAGAGGGGCTGTTCTCAGCATGTGGCTGAACAACGCAGCAAATCCTGTTCCAGGGATCTAAACTGCTGCAGTAACAGCACTGGTCGAGTACAAACTCACCTGGCCTGAGTGAAGCTGAAGCACTTTCAAAAAAGCTGAAAGGTTAAGTTTGTATCAGTAGGCTTCACCCCAGATCAGATATTGCCTGTTCTCGAGCAGCAAACATAAAAACATACCACAAACAAACTTGGTATCATATTTTCTGATCATGATCTTATGCCAGCGCCTGTTACAGATCAAATTTGTACTGCTGGTCGAGCCTGGGTTGCACAGAGGCAAGATGATGGCAGTGCAGTCCCACTGAGAAGTCTTCCCAGCAAATATTCCCTTCTGGCTTCACTCTAAGGAGCATTACTGCTTCTCCTGCTGTCTACACTCCCCGTTATTCCTTTCATATACCCTCTCAGCTGTAGGCAAATCAACATGCCAATCCCTTGGGACACATGGCTTAGCTTATACTTAAGACTTGCCATTCTGGTTTGTGCTTTGGACATTGATTTCCATTGTCTCAGCTATCATTCAACAAAAGGGCATTTAATTGCTGTCTCATTTAGTCTGGGGGAGAGGGGGAGAACAACTTTTACCAGCCCTCTGATTGATGGCAGCCATTAGCACCTTCTAGCACAATGCAGACTTATTAGAAGCTCGATTTACATGTGAAGTTCATTGCCACACAAGTGAATCAGATTTGCAGCTACGCTTACTTGAACAACTTTAGGGACAAAATCGTCACGTGAAATGAATTTGCAGAAATGCTTATGCTGGCCACCCATTTAAAGGGAAAACTTTGAAGATTAATGAAGTTTGAGGAAAGCTTCTAGAAAGAAAAGAAAGTTTAGTAGAGATCCCATAGTTTTTGTTTTTCTTTTTAAGCACTACCATGTAGGTACTTTGACAGTTGTTTAAAAAAAAAACAAAAAAAAAAACCCAAAACCCCAACACACTACACAAAACCAAGAACCTGATTTACACTTATTTACACATGGCTAAAAAGAGAAAACACTTCATATCCACTATGCCTCGAAGTTCATAATTGCATACTATGAAAGGCAATGCTGAAGAAACCCATAAACCATTTTTCCCTCTTGTATGAGCCTTTTCTATTTTCTTTGTGAAGGAGGAACGAACACAGTTAATATCCACATTTAATATCTTCCATGTTCTGTAGAGCAATGAGCCACATACTCCGGTGTTCAAGCCAAACTGCTGACAGTGGATTTTTAGTACTGGGCTCATTTTATTAAAAAGCACAAGGATGCTAATCTTCCCTTCAAAGGAATAGAGCTCAAGAAACAACTAGATCAGTGAAGGCTTCTTGAAATACTACCTTTAATCAGTCCAGTTATGTGAAACCTGCAGTAATTCCAGTAGAAGTTTGATGTAGTTTAATGCAACTTATCAAAACATTTAATCATTGCAAAATCTAAGACCTAGCACCTTTTGAACATCAGACTTTCCAATCAGACATAGAAACAAGCCAAGGCACTGGGTATTATCAGACACACCTTTGTAGATTTTTTGGAAGATTTACCATGGGAGAGGCAGATCGAGAAAGGCCGACTTGCAGCAAGGCGATGAAGGACAGCCAAACATGTGAGCACTTGCGCAATCTCAACTATGGGAGCGCTAACCCCAGCTGGGCAGAGGCTTTCTCAAACCACGTTAGCTATACCCACAAAAAAGCACTTCTGGCTGCTTTCAGAACATATCCTCTGTTATTCGCATAATTGGTTTAAAATTCCACAGCAAAATTATGCTGCTATTACTTGCTTTCAGTAAGTCCACCCTTACATTCACATCCCCCACAGGACCCACCTTTGTTCCGTAGTGATACTCATCAGTGTATTTCTAAATAAGCTTAAACAGTGGCTATTTTCATGCCTTTTCCTACATTTAAAAAAATCATGATTTTAGGTCCGTAAATGAATGTGCAAAGGCAGAACATACTTTTTTTTTTTTGCTTTAGAATAGCTGTCTTCACTTTTATTCATTCTGCAGCTCACATGCATGTAAAACTAGTTTGATCCCTCCCTTTCCCATGAGTTTTTAAGGGGAAGTAAAACTTTACACACAGAAGCATCCAAAGAAAAAAAAAACCACCCAAAACAAAAACCCTCCCAAACTGGCATGAAGCCAGCTACTAGCTAAACACTAGAATACACTTGTTTCCTTAACTTGGCTCTTTGTGAATTTTATTTTCCTCTCCCATTGTTTCATTTCCCTTTGTTGTTGGACAGAAGACACGTGTTCCTCTTGTTGGAAAGGCTAAGTGCTATCTTCCGAAAAGTACGGTCTCAGACAATTATTACCGGTAGCTGAGGTGGCACAGGCAATCCCAGCAAAATCCCTTGCCTTCCTCTCCAGGCTCACGCCAGGCTGGAACGAGCGTTCCCACCAGCAGCGCTTCCAGGAGTGTTGCCAGCACCAAGCAAGCTGCCAAAACGGTTTTAAACCACTTTGCAGCTGAAGAACAGACCAAAAGCCATGTTTGTGCAACCCCTCTGTCAACTGCTTCAGGTCTCTTTGGCCACTTGAGGATAAAGAAAATTCTTAGTTGGAAGAACGTTTTACAAGCTGGTTTCTGAGAAACCTGTCAAGCCAACACATGCTAATCAACATGAACAGGTCCTAGAAAAGAAGTTGGTCAAATCTCTCCGATCATCCTCAGAGACACAGTCAAACTTGCACACCTTCAAGATTCAGGTCAATCACACATCTGCTCAGCATCCCCCTGGGAGACTCAGAATGTAAGTGCAAAATTAGGGCAAGCACTAGCACAGCAGTAGGCTGAAGCATCTTGCTGGCAGAGGCACAAACCTGCTCTTCTACCCAGCACACCGTCTATAAATAGGTGTATGAATACAGAACCTCTGCCGAGCTGTTCTTTCTTTTTTTTCTTTGCTAATTTTTAATGCCTCTTGCAAGATTGGCTCCTAGAAGTTTTATCTCCATTAGTAGTAATAAACATTTATTATATGCTCCAGCAACGTCTGAGAGTCTTGATGAATAGCAACAAATTTGCCTAGAAAAATAGAATATAATTTCCCATTTATAAAACACTAATGTATTTGAAAAAGGAAAAAGCGAGCTTACCTGAAAAGAAAAAATTCACATGAGAAGTCTGCGTGGACACCACGGCTTGGGAGAGAGGAACTCACTTCTGCTGGGACTTCAGGAGGAGACAAGGTGGCGTCAGTGTTTAGCCTTGTTCAGCTATGCTCCAGCGGGTACCAGGTAAGCCCCAGAACTGAGCCCTGGGCTGTCCCCCTCGCTCTTCTCACCTGGAACACAGAACAGGCTCTCAGCTCCCTCAGTGCTGGAGTGATGTAACATTTCACATTCAGTGATGGATGTTTACACCGTCTGACTGCTGGAGATTCAACACAGCCTTATAAAAGGGGAAACTCATTACAGCTGCCATTATTGATAAGCATGGCGCTCTGCTTTTCTCTACTGCAGGTGCACTCTCAACTTAAGATGTCTTAGGGAAATGCAAAGCACTAGAAAGCTACTTACAGAGCATCCTAACTCTGCCTTGGAGGGGCCACTTTTCTAGAAGATAATGGCAGACCCATAACAAACTTACTCAAGCCCAATCTGTGGCAAGAACTCTTTAGGGTAAGAATTTGACTTTGAGCTGCCAATGGTTGGGTGACCAAATCAACCAGTGCTAATTTCAAACAGGGGCATTAACCAAGGACTTAAATTACCTTGTACTTTCATCTACTACCATTCTCTTGCATCTCCTTTTTTCCCTTTCCCTCCCAACCCTTACATAGTTCACCATCCGTTTTCAAGGATGGATGCCTAAATGAAGCCCTTTATTAAGGCTCAATTTCCAAAAGCAATGTCACCTTGCAGTTTCCCTTCGCTTCAGAAATTAACTTCTAGGGGCATATTCTCAAAAAGCCTACATCTATACTTATTTCAACTTTCTGGGGAATAATTGCGTATGGAAAGTAAGGTTTAGCCTGATGAAATTTTTATTTCCATCTAAAAATAAAAGGAAATGCATAGTAAAGAACTTCTTTCCGCAGCCTCACTCTTTTTTTTTCTTCTGAAAGGTGAAGACAAAGGAGACATATTACAGTTCAATTTCTTCCCTTTCAGAAATCCCCAGAAACTCACCACTATATACTTAAGTTTTGAGCTATGTAGAGTAGACCGCTAACTACTTCTGTGTTCTGAGCAACCTGATCTCACTGGCCCTGATCTGAGCATGACCTCCGGTGGTCCCTTCCAACCCAAGTTATCCTATGCTTTTCTCCAAAGGGAGCAAAGACTGGTTTGTACCTCTCAGAAACACAAGCCAACTTCTTTTCATGTTTACCACCATTTTTACTGTATGTATCTTCTCCAACATGGAGTCTTTCAATAGTTCAAATCTTTAAGCATTACACATATGAAAACTCTTTAAGAAGTATTTTTAATCTTAAATTAGCGGAAGTATCTTTTCACATGTCACAAACTGAAAGGAGTTAACATAGGTAAACCACATTCTTTCTTCCTTCATTTTTCAAGAATCACAGGTACTGCTTTATTCTAATAAAATTATTTCAAATAAATAAACACCATCATCAGTTTTAAACTGGAGTCTTAGCCTCAAAGAGTCTAAAGAGGCTGTTGTTAGACATGGAGGGCTTTTTCTTCAATACCCCCATAGTTTGCTTCAAAGCTCATTGTACGAAGTGGGAATAGTTGAGATGCAAAGTCAAATTTAAGCACCCTGGGAACAGCTGTAGATGACACACAGATGGCAGGCAGGTCTGCTGCAGGGATGCGGTTCTGCACATGAAGTCACAAGAGTGGGATTCCTGATAATGTGTAGTAACCAAGGCACGGAAGAGAAATCAGTTCACGAGTTAGCCCCCAGCAGCAAAGAGAGGAAGTTTTGTTTGCTTCTCTGGAAGGCGGGCAGCCAATACTGCTCGAATCAAAGCCTGGATCCACAATCCTCCAGGCTTAATTAGATCATGAAGAGCACAAAATGGCATTGGACACAAAAAAATGATCATTTTTCAAGAAAATTTAGTGGAGTGAGCACTGTTACATTTACAATCCACTCTCCTCCATCCACCCTTTTTTCCCTGTTAATGATACAGAGTTGGCTTCAGACGCAACAAAACCTGTCAGCGACCGCAGCGTGTCCTAAAGCAAGTCTTGCCTATTATTCCAGCTAGCTAGATGAAGGTCGCTGACACTGCTAACACCTCTGACATTTAATAATCAATTGCCAGCATTTATAGAGGAGAAAATACCACTAACTCTGAGCACACTCGGAAAGAAAGAAACTGTTCAATTAATTTTAAGCTTGCTTTCTCTGATAGCCAAAACACGCAGCGATGAGGCAACCTAGCAAGCCAAATATTAGCGAGACTTGTTGCTGGCAGCCAATGCCATATTCTGTTTGTATATAAACAATTGTAGTTTATCCACCCCTTTAAAATAACTGCAATATGAATCATCATAAGGACAGCAGCAGAGAAAACAGCCAAATACTAGTAGCTGAAGAAAAACATCATTTAATCCTCAAAGCAACTATGAATATCAGACTATCAGCACGTTGCTAACACTGAACACCTATTTAAGAAATCTAGTATTTTGTGGAAGAGATTCTTGGAAGAGAGGCTGACCTTTACCTATCCCTTTGCTGCTGGTAAAGGATGACGAAGCTTTTCCCGTACACTGCACATTCATCCTGTGCCTGTTTTCAACTTCAGGACAGGAACAGAGACGGCTGCTTTTAAAACTATTCTTGAGCTGATTTTTAGCCAGCTGTTATATTCCACTGCTATAAGCGAGGATGAAGGGCTAAGGAAGAGATTTTCAAACAATACTTTGTAAACAGTCCACCAGTCCCGTCTGATTTATAAACTGCCAATGCGCTGGATGAGTTCGGCAGCTGGGAAGCCCTGGATTTGACAGCACTGCCCTTACCCAATGGTTCAAAGCAATCATTTTGAATTAATACAGGACCTCAGAGAACACAGGGATCTCTAACTTAAGACCTCCTAAAGACCTGTATTTCAGTCAAAATTCTTGCTCCTGACAGCCCTTCTCATCCTCCAGCTCCTAATTCAAATCGTCAGTCAGCTCTTGCTTTTCACAGGAGCCGGTTGCTGTTCGGTATAATGTTTGTGTCAAATACAATTGCCAAAGGCGCTCCAATTTCCACTAATAATTGTCATTAGAAGAAGAAGGAGGAAAAAAATGGTTGTATTTTTGTCAGAAAAGAACCATTTCCTGATGTTTAGCATAGGCGTGATAATGGTCATGGGCAGCATCTTGGCTCAGTGGGCAAAGCTAGTAGGTGGTAAATGAGAGTGCTGAGGAGGGGACAGATCTTTTTCCAGGGGGGAGAAGGGGCAGTAGCTGCTAAAGGAGGCACCCTGACGGCAGGAGATTTATGCATCCGCTCTTGTGTCAATGTAGGAGGAGGGAATCATTATGCAGGGCCAGCTGCAGGGGTGTGCGCTGCTGTCGGGAAAAATTAGAAGTCTCGCAATGAACTATAAAGAAGGGAGAAATGACAGAGTGAATGAAAACCCCATGATAACCCATTTAGGCTCTCCTCTCCCCAGGATGAAAGATGAAGTCTAATCTCTTTGGCATATATCCTGGCCGAGACTCAAACAAATATGCCTCAATATGCACAGACGCATGCCCCTAGAACGTGCAATGACAATGCCCGCCAAAAGGATCCGTAACTGCAAAGGGTACGGAGCAACAGTCCTTTTTCTGCACGTTTAGCTGAGTTCTGGGGAAAGATCAGAGCACACTAAGATGCTTTTGATCGAAGAAATTTCATCTCCTGCCGAATGCTGCCTTTGTGTAAATACCTTGGAAAGAAAGCTTTTCCACTTGAATACCTTGGGGGAGTGGTGGGGAAAAGGGAGAGAAGACATGACAGGACTATAAGACAGTGAAAAGCAACCGAACTAAGGCTCTGGTATTTCACTCTTATTTGACTGAAGGAGAACTTTCCAATTTCGTGTGGCATTCCTTTGCCTAAGAGAATTTCTGGCTGAGTTAGGCAGGTCTGCATAACTTCTTGTTCTGTTTAAGGTAGAGGGTTTTTTTTCTCATTCATGAATATACTCATTGAAATGAAATATTCCAAATATTTCTTCATTGTGCTTGGTAATAAAAACAGAGTCAGGCTCTCGGGTCATACTGGTATCAGCTAGCAAGGGAATAGGGGAAGAGTGCGCAAGGAAAGCAGTGGTCTTTAATACGCTCCCAAAAGCCCCTGGTTACAGTTCCAGCCCTAAGCCTACAAGGGGAAGTGTGTGGTAATTTGTCCTTCTGCCTGTCCTGACCACTGTTAAAGCCTTGGGGCTGGTGAAACTCTTTCCGGAATGCTAATGCCCTGCAGGAAGCCGGATGGTAGAAAATGGAAGCTGTTTGGAGAGCACTTTCCTGGGGCAGAAGGGAGGAGGGATGTACTCCTATACCTTATTTCAAGTTATACATAAGGACCCATGGTGTTAGCCACATTTTTTACCAGGAACAGAAGAAACACATTTTGTCCAGCATGCCAACATGGTAAATTATGCTACTGTATGTCCTTCAGTGTAAGCTCTTCCAGATACACTTTTATGAGAAAGTTTTGTTCACTTATGAGTGCGAAAACTAGGGGGAAAAAAAACAAAACTATTCTACTGTAAAAGTCTTCCTTTCCACTCTACATGCACATTCAGAAACATGGGTATTTATTTACTTTTCTTTAAAAATACTTAGGGGGNCATGGGGTTTTTTTTACTTTTCTTTAAAAATACTTAGGGGGAACCCCCCCCCCCTTTTTTTTTTAAGGCAGCTCTTTTATAATATTATTCCCAGTGGTGTCATCTATCAAGTGTAAAAAATATTTATGCTATCAAGTGTCAGATTAAGACACCACTGACCACATTTGTAACTACCTAGTGTGTTATACAAGCACTTACACCTGTACAGTGTGGGTCTAACAGCTCAAAAAACCACAAACACTCAAAAATATTAAAAAAAAAGAGCACCCCAAAACCCCAAACTATGATAGCCTGGGGACCTGAGACATTAACACTGTGCAGGTGTAAATGGGGTACTGAAGTGAAGAATAGGGCCCTCTGACGAATTAAAGCAAATGGAAGTTACCTATATGCATGGTAGCTCAAAGAACTTAACTCTGAAGGCCACTGTTTGATCAAAGTTACATGAAAAATACAGAAATAAACCACAAGTTTTTACAATGAGCAACAGAAATAAAACTGGGAAATTCCTAAACTACAAAACCATATCACTGTCAAAATGCAAACAATACTTCTTACAGCTACACAGTTATGTTTCACTTTTTTTTCCCTAAGGAAAGTAAGGACAGGCAAATGTATAATATTAATATCAATTCAGGAAGTACTTTCATAGTAAGATATCAAATATATTATGAATAGAGGGAAAAGGAACACAGTTATTTATCTGACTTGAAAACAGCACAGTGTCAAGTTAATTTAAAATTCAATTTCAGTTTAAAGCATTACAAGGAAGAAAGAACCCTATGTATCATAGGTTGTAAATTGAAATCCTAGCAAGGTTTTTGTCTGCCAACTAGCTGTGTATCAGCTATAAAGCCAGACTGCAGGTGCTTCTTTTAGGAGATTGGGCTGCAAGACTCTCGTAAACAACATGCGGAGAAGTTTGTCATTTACTATTCCCAAAGGTGTGTTATTTAAGCTTTTTTCATAGTTCGTTATTTAACAGAAAACCAGTGTTACCATAACCCAGAGGTAATTTCTGCAAGGTACAGTACGTGATGCAAAAGCACAGAGGGTCCTACACTGTGGAAGTCACCAAGCAGGTCTATGCACACAAACACATCTTTTACAAAAGCAAATAAGCAAAAGCAGCTTTTATGGTGACAGAAATTATTAAAAAAAAAAAAAAAAGTTTTTTTTCCCCTTTCTAGAAAACACACCTACACAAAAGTGCTTCACTAAAAGTCCACATAAAACCTTGAACATGATGGTTTGAGGGAAGAGGCAAGGTACTCTTCCCAATTTTCTGGGCTGAGGGATAAATAAATCTGACAGAAATGACATTTAATACGCCCTGAGACTACAAACTGAATGAAAGCCTACTCAGAATTGGTACACATGATAAAAAAAAGTGACCCAAGGACAACAACTGGGCTTCCAGCTGCCCCTTTCCAGCTCCAGGAGGTTCCTGCAAAGTACACCAGCCAGTGGGATCAGAAAGGCAAATTCTGCTCCTTGGCCATCAGCTGCTAATGACCCAGCTGGCCAGCGGACAGAGACAGGACTGGAAGGGCACTGAAAACCTGCACCGACAAAGAAAATAAATGTATAACCCTGACCTCTGCTCCTCCAAAAGGAAGGCAAAGAAAAGCTGGCATTTACAACAGCAGGGGCTATTTTTATTTCATCACATGGGCCTTGAACCTCCTTGTACCAACATTTTGTGAAACCTTAAAACCTCATTGAGGGAGCAGATGAACACCTCAGAAAACTTTGTTTTGGCAAACTGGAATTTAAGGTGTGTGCAGATTGGCACTCAGGAAAGGGTAATATTCGCGGACATGAAATTTATCTCCACTGATACATCCACAGTTGGGAACCAGTATGAGCAGCTTCCTCATGCTGATGAAATTCACTTCTATATTGAAATGGAGGGATGTGGAAAACATTATTAGAGGTGACAGAAAAGTGTTTTCTTACTTCAGTAATGGCTTTTATCCTATCTTTGAAAACTACATAATTACGTGTAGGTTTATAATAAATACCCATTATATATAATTACATTTTTTCATAAAACAATAATTTCTAAAAATGCTGAAGGATTAGAAAAAAATAAGGAGGGAGGAATTTGATACAGCATGAGATGGAAAAGAGCCCTTTCCCCCTCACTTCTGTTTTTTTTTTAATACAACTGGGCTTCTTCCTGCTCCCACAGCAGAGCATGAGACTGTAGTTATGTCCCCCCTCCACTTCCCACCTAAACCCTCACCATTTAAATGGTTTATTCACTTTTTTGCCTTACCATGCATTTTTGGACCTACAGCTCTGAGGTGGGGTTTTTTAAAAACTTTTGCTGGCACTTAATATGGAAACTACCACCACTGCACCAATATTTACACATGTGGTGTTACAAAAATATACCATTTGCTTTGATGTAATGCTCTTTCCTTACTTCCCACTCCAGCAGAAAACACAAAGGGTGTTTAGCAGTGATAAGGAATCCTACTGACATCATCAGTATGCAGTGGCATAGTCAAAGGTCCAAGTCTGAATTACTCATTCAGTGTCCCTTGCAGAATGGCCAAAACAAGCCTCAGTATTGCTTAAATTTCTGTGGAAACTAGGAAACATTGTTTAAAAAAAAAAAAAAAATGACCAAAATAACACTAATTTAAAAACAGACTGCATTTGTTACTAGGAAAACCAGGCCATAGCATGGGGGTGTTGCACACAAGAGGGTACAATACTTGCTTTCTTTCCAAGCTATCCCTTATGCAGCGTGTGACTCGCTATTCTAATGCTACTTTTCATTAAAACTTTTTTGGATGCCAGATGTTGCGCAAGACAAATGAGGAGGACTCGAAGCTGGAAGTGCCAGCTGCTCCTAGGTATAATCTGCCATGGGACTGAAGCAGCCTAAGACTGGGATGCGCCTCGTGTGATGGAGGGAGCCTCCTGGGCAGGGCTTGAGGCTTCGGTTTCTTGCCAGTTTGATGGAGGTTGGGAATTCAAGGTTTACTGGGCTCTGTAGTGCCATTTGATACTGTCTGGTGGCAAGATGGGCCCAAACATCTTGCAAAGGTGAGCAGAGAGAGACACACAGACACAAAACATGACGTTTTCACAGTAAGGCTCACCATACCAAAAGGCTTAGGTAACGTGATGAAATGCTTCATCAAACACCAGCCCACAGCGCACATAAAAGAGTGATGCAGCAGAAGAGCACAAGCAGACTAAGACTTTGCATTTCATTTTCAATCCTTTCATCTTTAAAAACTAAACAGATTGTTTTAAACTATTTTCAAATGTTTCAAATGTTCCCCTTACATTTGGTTTGCACACAAGTGATAAAGGAGCTTCACATGTTCCAATATTGTGCTAAAAAAAGTTTTAAAAGTTGCCTCCAAATTGGAAGTACTTCAGAAAAGAGGATATATATCATAAAAGCCAAATATATAATCAAGTTCTTTGAAGTCACTTTCTGCTCCACTAAGACATTTATACTAATTGGTGAGTTTCTTATTTCATCTTTTCAGGCACAGATCAGTTGTAAATGACGGAGATTTAGGATACACTACTTTAATGCTGATGGTGTACTTAATGAGATCAGATTTTAGTAAGATTCCAGGCATTTATGCTAGAGAAAGGCTTTGACTTAGGGGTATATTTTTTACAAAAAAAAAAAAAGGAAGGTAGGTAGGTTGCTGTGTATCATAGAGTGAGCCTGTTCAGATCATTATAATCACCATTTGTGATCCTATTTTATACACCATTACATGGTATAAGCAAAAACCTCAAAAATATATCAATCCTCAGTACTAACACAAAAAGCCTGCAGGTCCTTTTTTTCCCCCCATCCTCCGCATATACACAAAACTCTCAGCAAACAGACTTGTTATGGAGGATAAACACAAGTAACCTGTGATTAACTTAATCAGATCTAATTTGGCCAGCAAAAAGCTTAGCTACTTTCTAACCTGTTTATTGACCACTAACAGAGAAACAACAATTCAGCATCCATATCAGGACTGACATTGTAATTTTAGGATTAACACCTTTTTAATCCATATTTTGCCTGTGAAATATATAATGGTGAAAAATAACTGATGATTGCATATGTATAGGTGCCAATAACTACACAACTGAAGCAGCAGAATTTTTATAGTAAAGTAGTATATGTAGAGCTACTGTAGGTCACAGATAAGACTGCAATGTGTCCAGATATTAGACTATACATAGCTAAACAAATGCTGAGGCACGTCATCTTTTAGCAGTGTTGCAATTTCAGCCTTGTGCTGATTTTCTTACACAAATACAACCAATTTGTATTCAATTTTGAGCCGTACCAGAAACGCTCCTTCAACAGTTGCAAGGGCCTCGATCATTTACAGCAGCTCTTTTTAAGCAGCTAACATGAAAAATTTAAACAGATGTGAATGCTTTATTCCTGGGCTGTTCCTAAGTTTATTGCAGCTCCTGTTTCTGTGCACTTCCCTCCTTCATTTGGGCCCCTTCCAGGCCACCCGCTCTGAGAGGAATCCCTGACCCACATTCAGATGACTCTGTGGTGGGCTTCTAGGGTTTAGTGCAGCCAGCCTGAGATCACCTGCACCGCCGCTCTCTCCAGGCTAACAACACTGAGGTCTCTGTATAAAGTACCATTTGCGCAGAGGACAACAATGGGAAGAAAAGTCTGGCTGTAACAAGGAGTTAATACATCTCCATTGCTCACAAGGAGTCATGTGCCTCCTGCGTGAAAACCCTGGAAGGGCTTCCTTGCCGGCTCAGCTGTGAATTGAGACCGTGTCTGAGAGCTGTTGTTTGCTACAGTTTGAAGTCCTCTTTCCACAAGTTAAACGAGGGCAGAAAATATCTGTGGTTCCTCTCTAGGAAGAAGCGTCTTCAGAATCTACAGGAGGTATTTTATGACTTCACCTACTCAGCCTGGAGCACAAAGTCCAAGAGAGCTCAGAGCAAGATGCGCACGCAATCTGCCAGCACAGTCACTGACAATGCTGGGTATCTCCAAAGCATCTGATGTTGTCCATATTGATTTTACCTGCTGCCCTGATTTGAGGGAACTCATATTCTACACCTATAACCCAACCATTCCTGCAAAGAGAACAGACACATAAATGTAGATGGATTTCTTTAAGTTCCCAGCAGGGTCTTCCAAGTATTTTCCATACATTTAGTTGAGAAATTAGTTAACTCACTACGTCCATCTTAACTTTCTTATAAATAAGATGCCAAGGATAAAAGGAGATTTGCTCCCACCAGAAAAACTTGTGTATGCCCAGAGCTTGTGTCAGTGCTAGTTACTATTAAATTCTCACTGCAAGTCAGCCTGAAGAGAAGCTGTTCTCCTATTGCCAGGTATTAATCCATTCACAAATACTGCATGCCCAGAAAAAAAAGACCCTGTTGCTTAAGGTACAGAATTAGTACCAGGATACAAACATATTATGCCTGCACTTTATTACTCCAGTTCAAACATACCCTCACCTAATCTAGTTCTGAAATGTATTAGTTTCAGTTAGAGAGTAAATACTATTGTAATGAATACTAATAAATAGTCTCCAAATAAATAAGAATGAGATGTTTTTGTCTTTGCCAGGGAACTATTAAATGGGACTTGCATGCTGACAGAATGGCCATTCCCTGATACAGAATCAATCACTGTCACTTAACATATGACTCCCTTGTAATGCTGTGGTAGGAGACAGAAAGTCAAATAATCTCTTTTGCTTTGATGAAAGCATGAGGAAGTTGACTCAGATAAAAGCAGGGAGTAATCTGTTTAAACAGCTTGGGTCCAAAGTTGAAAATTAAACAAAATCAGTAACCAATACAGGCTTGCTGCTGGAGAATCTGTCTTGAGCATGACATAAAAAAGGAAGAAATGCAATGACAAAGATATTTCATGCCAGAATATCCTATATATGAAGTCTGTGTAGACCTTCAGCTGTTTTAATTTACATGTTTTTATTTATAAATCTATACAATGTCCATTGTTTGCTAGTAATGATGTAGTTAAAGAAGCTTTTGGCTAATGTTCAATGAAGAACATCAGAGTAAATTGATATTTATTAGAAGAACAAAGAAAGAAAACAGATAGTGATAGCCCTCAATCTGT
>VZTL01029763.1:0-23632 GCA_013400535.1 Scopus umbretta
TTTAATCACAGGTTAACCTCCTGGGGCGGGGGTGTGTGTGCAGTTTGACTCAGAACTGTTTGTGTGTGTGTGTGTGTGATTTGATTTAGAGCTGTTTGTCAGCCTGTCTGTGTGTGATTTGATTTAAACCCCATCTGTGTGTGCAACCCTGATGTAAGTTTCAGGTGACCCTTGCCATTCTCAATTATTTACCTAAGTTGCTATTTTGATTGTAAAAAAATCCATTGAATTGCTCTTCTAAATTGACTGATTCTTAAGTACTATTAAGAATTATAAACCTAATTTTGTGATTTATCTCAAAAATATTAATAAATCTTAAATTGCTGCTAAACCAAAGTCATGTAAAAAAAATCGTATTCGAGACACCCTCATACATAAGCATTTCACTGTTGTCTGCATATAGTAGCCACAGTTCAGTCTCTATGAACCAAGATGTTTGCTGGGATAGAAGGAAATATTAGAGTCTTAGGGGAAAAATATTTCTTCCAAAAACTGCTGTCATCTCCTTTTGTTTTCTCTCATCTTTCTTTTAAACAGGCGGTACTGGCCACTGCCAAGAACAGCATAATAGACCTCTGTTCCAAATCTGTGTGGCAAATCCTGTGTCTGCATCTGTCAGTGTCTGGCAAACCTTCTGCTTCCTCTGTCTGGATATAAATAAATATAGGCAAGGTTTCTGTAAGGATGCTGGGGGTTCCTACATTTTTAAACAGTTTTAAAGCTGCATTTTGGCAGCAGAAACATAGCCACTATGCTGATATACTTAATCCAGTTAATGTCAAAAACCTCAATATGAACGCACAGCAAGAGCCCTGTCATATAAATGCATAAAACTCAGTGTTCTGTTGCTATTTGTGATTTAAGTACTATTCATGTCTCATGTTTGAAAGGAAGTGTGTAGCAAGAGAAATTCACATGAGAAAATAAAAACCCTTACCCAGAAGAGGAAAGACTCAATAATGGTGCAAAATCCTTTCTGTACATAGGATTTATTAATATTTTGCTGCTGGTAACATTCATCTCTCTACTTTAGACAGCTCATTAAACAACTGCTAAAGTGTTTAATAAATGAACTTATGATAATAAATTAACAGCTTACCCAAGATCAGAACCATTTTGACCACACAATTATCTCCAGTCCCCCAAGGCTCCCATCATACCATAACGTTATACCTGGTAAACCAAACAGTACTTAAATAATTTTTACTGATAATTGCATTAGATATGTTGCATTTTTTTGCCTCTGTGAAGGTGCTGCTGCAAAGTTATGGACTTCATATAGTGGCTTCTAGAAGCAATAATGACTCAATTATAAGCCGTTACTAATATAATTATTCAGCTCTATAAAGGATGCCAGTCTGATGATATTCTGTTTTCAAACCACAAATAGGTGTTAAATCTATAGCAAACCAAAAGTTCCATAGATATAATAGCATGTTTCAGAGGAGCTACTCCAAAACCTGCACGATTAGAAGAAAACAATAAACTGTCAGCATGCATTTGAGAATATAAAAGCATCTTGTACAATCTTATAAATGTCTGAGAGTATCCTTTTCTCTAAAGTTCCTACAGTGGGTCAAGCATCAAAAATGCCTGCAGTCCTTTGAGTAATCACTTCACACACATCTCCCTTGAGTAACCAGTTTGCATACACATACAGTTCATCCTGTTGCACCATAGATGAGTCTTAACCAAATGCCAGAAATTAAGACATCTAAATTTTCATCTTTTTCATATATGAATACAGCCTTTATTGTGACAAGTCCATTGTAAGATCCAAAACATATCTATGGAAGAAAGGCCACAAAAACAGTGTTTGTCATCTGGACTATATTACGTATATATTCTTCTGTATTTGGTTCTTCGTGGATCTTCCTGGTGAAAGGGTTTATTATGATCAACAGCTTAAGAATGTGAGCAGGCTGCACATAATTTTAGCAGCTTAATAACTCTGATTTGGTCTATGAGTAATTTTTCCTGATCTGTGGAGAAATTTCTGTAAACAATCACTCTAGAGAGTTTGACTGAAGAAAAACCCATATAACCCTTGCAACCACACAGAGCACTTGTAAATAAGGAGAGGTGTGGTTGTCGTTTACTTTGTAGCAAGACACTGCCTTACATAGTATTCACATAATTATGTTATCATATCACAGTCTGGATGGATGGACAACCAGATGGGTCCTGTTTAAGATCTTTGTCAATGATCTGGAGCAGGCAACAGACTGTGGTCTCACCAAGTTTGCAGATCACACTAAATTTGGGGAAACAGTTGATATGCCTTGAAGGCAAGCTGCTATTCAGAGAGATCCAGGCAGGCTGGAGGAGTAGGCCAACAGGAACGTGACAAAATTCAACAAGGCCAAATGCCAAGTCCTGCAGCTGGGAAGGAAGGACCCCCTGCAGCAATTCAGGCTGGGGGCTGCCTGCCTGGCTGGGGAGCAGATCTGCAGAAATGCCCTGGGCATGGTGGCAGACAGTGCACTGGGCATGAGCCGGCAACGCACCGGGGCAGCAAGGAAAGCCAACAACATCCAGAGCTGTATTAACAGGGCGAGAGCCTGTAGATTGAGGGAGAGAGTTACCTACCTGTACTCAGCACTCATGAGAGCATACCTAAGTACTGCATTCAGTTTTGGTCTCCCCAATGCCAGACAGACATTAACAAAATGGAATGAGTTCAGCAGAGGGCTGCCAAGAGAGTGGTGGGGCTGGAACACTTGCCTTATTAATAGAGTTTGGGGAAATGGGGCTTGATAAGCCTAGAGAAGTGGCTTCAGGGGGACTAAAGGCAGTCCACCAGCACCTGTGAGGAGGTCATCAAGAAGATCTTGATAAAGATACAACAGATCTTCACAGTGGTGTATGGTGGGCAGACAAGTATCAACAGGCATAAGCTGAAAATAAGAGAGGTTCCCACTGGATATAAGGAAAAATATTTTCTCCATTTAGTAGTCAGTATAGCAGGTTGTGCCCAGAAAGACTGTGCATTCTCCATCACCGGAGATTTTCAGGACCTAGCTGGATAAAGCTGTGAGCAACCTGGTCTGATCCCATAGCTGACCCTGCTTTGTGTCAGGAGTTGGACTAGAGATCTCCTGAGGTCCTTTTCCACACAAGTTATCCTATGATTCTGCAAATATCTATATAAACGGGTAATCTATGTATCTGTCAGATGGAGAAAATAAAAAGCTTGCTTATTTTAATTAAATACTTTGATAATTTTGAAGTATGATCTGAAAGAAAAGCTAAAATTTACTCAGCTGTCTCTATTTCAGTTAATAAGTACATATTCACAGAATTAAGTTTATGGTGCTTTTGAAAAAACTGATGTCTACATTTCTAGATTTCTTTACATCTTATCTTTTTTATATTTTAAGTTGTGTCTGTATACTAACAAACTTCTGTTCCTTCACCTCTGTTTCTTACCTAATTCTTATTCCAATGATTCACATCACGTGTCAAAAGACTACAATTTACATGCTTAGGTGTAAGACACTGAAAGGAGACACTGAAATTATTTTTTTTAATCAGTGCTACCACAATATATGTCATAGAGTGTTCTCAAATGACTTCTGCCTTCAAGATCATAGATCACATTTAAAGATGAAGAGATTAATTAGAACTTCCATAAACTGCCTAAATGTACTGTAAATAAATCCCTTTCTTGGGTACTCACCACAGACATATTCCAAATACAATCCATAAAGCTCTCTTATCAAGGTTATTTTATGATGCTGCAATGATACCTGTTATTAATGCATTTTATTTTCAGATTAACATTAATTTTCTGTACTAATAGAACACCAACATATAAACTAGGTCCTGATTTCTGAAGAACCACTGTCTGATGAGAAAGTTGACAATCTTTTGAGCATGCCAGACTGAATTTTCCTTTCTTAACTTAGACATCAAAGAGGTCAAAGAGTAATCTCAGTGAGGACCAGAAGACACTGCCTCTCAGAAACCACAGGTGTCTTGTCGGCAAAGTGTATCAGTCTTTCTGAGAGGCCCAGATAGCAGAAAATGTGGATCTCAGCAGGAGCTGTTGCTGCCTTTCACTGCTTCCTCACCCTAGATGCTGTGGTTTTCTTAGCTCTTTTATCTGACATCCAGCCTTTATACTGGGGTTTGCTCTTTAATAAGTTGCTGATCCCCAATCCAGTATTATAAATGATTGCATTTGGTGACAAGTTAGACACACTATAATAGGAGCTGGTAATCTCAGTTTCGATCTTTTCATGAATGAAATCAACCCTTTCTAGCTCTACAATTTAAAAGGAAACCCCTCTCCAGTAATTCATATAGATGAGACACATCTTATAAAAAAGTACAAAAACACATTAGGTTAACTAAATCCGTATCACACATATGCAGATACAAATACAATTTTCAGTTAATAAGGAATTGCTTGCAAGAATATGGATCTCAGCCATTTCCACTCAGAAAATGCTGAAACAGTAAAACAGCATGAAAACTTTATCATACTACATTAGCAATTTCCCATTACATATTATTAAGAACTGTCATATTACCCTAGAGTCCAGCACAATCATGGATCTCCATTAACTTAGCAGAAGGGCTTTCTTCTCTCCCTGACATAACTGCTTAACTACACAATACTACTCTTTCCTTCCATCAGAATACAGCTCCATCAGATTAACCATCTGGCCTGAAATACTTTTCTTTCCTGTTCAAAATCTGTTCCATATTCCACCCAGAAGAGTTTTTGAACACAAAAGGGCTATTCAGGCCTCACCATTTATCTGGCAGAGCAGAATTCTATCCAACTACAGATAGACTCACAGCTGTGATGGTGTTCTGCAGAGAGTCATTTTCTATCCACAAGAGAAACTATTTAATAAAAGGAACCTATTCTCTGATTCAGGAGGAAGGCTATATGACACAAGCACAAGGGTGTACCATAAGTATGATTTCTCTTGCTATTTGTAAATCTGTGCCAACTAATCTCAAGCAACTGGATCCAGATTAGTTTAAACAATTGTATATAATTTTTACGGCATATTTCAGAGAAGGAAGTAAGTTAACACTCATAGAGTCTTCATCCTCTGAATTACCAATACAGACATCAGCTATAATTGAGAGTTCCATAGTATTACTATGCCATTTCAAACAAGGTAAAGCCCTGTGTTGCAAAGAAAAATAGTAGACTCAAACAGATCATGTGAATTTTGAATCAAAATTCCTAGGTGCACAAATCTCCATGTGTTCTCTATATCAGCAAGATAATCCTCTCCTTTCTTTCATTTACCCTAACTGCAATTCAATCATCTGCCAAAAAAGAGAAGGAGAGCTGCTAAAAGCAACACAAGTAAAGAAACTCCCATTGTGGAAAGTTTAGTTATTGTATATAAATTTATGCAGGTTATATTTTGAAAGTATATTTGAAATCTTACACAAAGGAAGACAAACTCTTTCAAATTTGGATGTACAGTAACTACAGGGCATTTCCCTATTCTTTTTCTCTGTATTTAGGAAGAAGACTAGACAACTCTTGTTTCAAGTCACCTTAACTTTCCAGCCTTTCTTAGAGCAAATAATCAAGAACCTTTCAATAAATACTGTTTTAGCTCAAATGAAAGGGAATCTGAGTCACACAAGGGAATCAGTAAGCAATTATTGCTTACCTTCTTCAAAACATGTAGCCAACAGAGAGCCCTGTCCTAGCTAATTGAACATCCAGTTGCTATTAAGCTCTATGAGGAGGTAAAAAAAAGGTGCCATAAAGTCAAGAAAATTAGTAATATCGACAGCTGAAAAAATCAGACCCAGTTTTAAGAAGTAAAGCTACAGGTATAGTCTGGAGCTTGCTGAGATCAAGAATGCAGGTAAAATAGTCTGAGCACCGGGCTGCATAGCCACTGGTGTACCTTCACTAGCTACAGCAGAAGCTGAGTGCAAAGTACTCAGAAAAAGAGTGCAAACACCCTCCAGTAACGTTATACACCTGCTCCACACTGCTGATGTTAGTTTGATTAGAAACTATTCCAAGATTACCAGTGACAGGTCACCAGATCTAGGGAGGACAACCTTTTAGCTTTGGCTTCTTCACTGAAATAATCTCCTGTAATAATAAAGCAATATGGTTGTGCACAGGACCCAGCCACTGTCAGAGACCCTGTTACCTATGCATTTGCCTACAGAGACAATGTTTTTAGGAAGCAGAAAGGGACTTATCTATCCCTGTTGGCTTAGGAACACCGCAAGGTAGCATAAATACAAGATGGGTGGGAAAATGTGCAATATTGCCTCACTGTTTAGGTGGTTAGTTCCAACATATATAATTCGTGGGTTGGCATCTTTCCTTTCATCCATTTCAGGGAGAAGATCCTTTCCAGATACACATCTAAATAGAGTTCTCCTGAAATCCACAAAAATGAAGGTTTGGAAAGAGAGAAGAGGTTCAGGACCTACCCTTTTTTCTTGTTTTTCCTTTTCTTTTTGTTTTTGTTTTTTGTTGTTGTTGTTGTTGTTAGTACACATTCATTCACCCAGCCAATATTAAGCAGGGTAATATAAGTGTATAATAAAAAGTCTAGCGACAGTCTTAAAATGACTGGTAGTAGCCTAGAAATGTGAGATTTTTATTTTCAGATCATCTTATAATTGCTAATGTAAGACTTTTTATATAATTTAGAGCATATGAATCTTCAGATTTCTTGCTCTTTTCGCTATGAAGTGTACACCTTTTCATGTGTTTTAATTTAATTACAGATTTCTTTCTATTTCTAAGACAGAAGTGTTCTCCCTCTCTAGTTTTATTCTTCTTTAGGCAGACTACAAATTCTGTACGTCTACCTGGGTTTTATTTCCACTCCCTGTTATTCGGCAGGGGCCCTTACAACACTTGGTACCCACCAAAGGTGCTCTATCAATCCCCTCCTCAGCAGGACATGGTGGGGGAGTAAATAAGATGGAAAAAACTCATGGGTCAAGATAAAGGCAGTTTAATAAAGCAAAAAGAAAGGCTGCGCATGGAAGCAAAGTAAAACAAAAGATTTATTCTCTACTTCCCATCAGCAGGTGATGTTCAGCCACTTCCCAGGAAGTATGGCTTCAACCTAGCGGTTGCTCCGGAAGACAAACATTGTAATAATGAATTCTCCCCCCTCCTCCTCCTTTCTCTTAGCTTTTATTGCTGAGCAGATGTCATATGGTATGGAATAAGTTTCTAAATTTGGGCCCTGAGGATGGGGAGGGTTTGTTTTCCTGAAGAAATACTTGTTCATGACAGTCATGAGCTATGAGAGATCCTATGCCTTGGCACACAAGTAAGAGGTGGAATAAGGGAAAACAGTATTTATTTATTTTTAATTCATGGAATCAGTTGCAACTTACTCCCTACATTGTTTCAAGTTATATGATTTTATGTATCTCACCTACTGCTCCCTTTTTCAGCTTTAGGCTGAACTACAAAGCTCTCACTCCTGATTGCAGTAACACTGGTAGCACCATTAACTTTAGTGAGACTGATCATGCAAATAATAATTTGATACCAATTTTAGGACATTGGTAGGAAGTACGTGGGTTCAAATTCACATGCTTAGCCAGAGAAATCAATGGGGGAAAGATGAAAGGCACCTGCCATTGTTTTGAGGGGTGCTCAGCAAAGTAATCTGAAGCTGGATGTCAGTATGATTTTCATGGCTGTGTTTACTATAGAGTACTCCGATGTCTTTGACTTGCATCAAGTTGACAAGCCCCCCAGCCTGAGGAATCTCTGACTAGTGTAATAGGATATATTTTGTTTATGTTCTTCCTGTTTACCATCAAAATAACATATAGTCTTCTATATGATTCAAGTCCACAAAATGAGAGGTGATAAAATCATTAACATGAGCCTCTGGGTGACTTCTAGAAGTGGGATATGTGATATACATGAGAACAGGAATAAAACTCTAAATTGAGAGCTGCTGTAACTCCTGCACCGAGCAAGCAGAGAGTTCTAATGCAGCAGGGGAAGCTGGAGACAGCATGTATGATACAGCAATGTAATGCCATAATAGCTGCATGGTACTTCAGTGAAGCATATATCGACCTTTTCAATCTGTGTGTCATTTTCAAGAGACAGAAAAATGACAATTATGTCAACCATTACTCTGCAGTCTGAGCATTTCATTAAATGTAAAGCTGTTAAATTAAAATAATAATCAATGTAAACTTTTCCTTATTTCAAAAGTACTGTAGGGCATCTGGAAGGTCATTTGCTGAAGGAGAGCTTAAACCTGGAAGGGGTCATGACTGCCCCAAGTGCGTAATCATCTGGGAGCACACCAAATCACCCAGGTAGCATCCTTTGTGGCTGTATGCAGGCCAGCACAACCCCAGATGCTTCCCACACTCTCCTTTGCAGGTTCAGCATCGCATATTTTCCATTAAAAGGCACTATTTTTAGGTAGGCGATCAAAAGCTCTTTGCACTTGTTTTAAGGAAAGGCGTTCAATAGCAATATAGGCCATCTGAAAACTGAACTGAATCCTTAATACAGTGCAAGTCTTCCATCACTTGTACCAGCTTAAAAGAAAAGACAGGGCATCTCTTGGTTTTTTCCTCCCTCATTGCAGACAGGCAAAAATTTAGAAAATAAACAACTCAGGAAGGTGACAATATGATTTATAAATTTAGGGGGCAAGGGAAAACCATTCAGAAAAACAAACACAGATTTTTCCAGTGGGTACACAGTTTAAAATGTGCCTGTGCCATATGGAACATTGATGATTTATAACCAGAGGACATCAAGCTTGTGAAACGTATAAAACTATTCCCAGAATATTTATTAAAAAGAATAGTTCCCATGCAGAACAGCATTTACTATGCTAATTTCTCCTATTTAAATGGAGGAATAATAAAAAAAATCCATAACTTAAAGGGCTAACCATTTATTTGCTTCTTTGTTCTTAATGATGTGCTTTAAAACAGCAATTTATCCTTATTTATTTATTTTCCTTTCAGACTAGCCTGCAAGTCTGGAGGGTGTCAAGAAGTATTAGCAAAGAATCAAAGGTCATGGGCTGCTGCTGGTTGCTGTGGCATGAAGCTGATAGTCTCAGTCAGCCAGGTGCAGCGCGCTGGCTTGCCGACATATGGAAGACACTATAGTGTGAAATGATGAACCACTCACCCAGCAGCACAGCTGCACTGCACACAAAGAAAGTGTGCTATAAAGACACAGAGGGAAAAGGAACAGTATACATGAAGCAGAAACTGCTGTATGTATGTTTTCTCAAAGTATGAATATGTTGTGGGTTTAGCCTTGATAGGCAGCTTAGCCCCATACGGCCACTTGCTCACTCCCCACCCAGTGGGGTGGGGGAGAGAATCAGGAGGGCATCAGTGAGAAAACTCATGGGTTGAGATAAAGACAGTTTAATAGGTCTACTTGCTGGTGGGGCGGGCTGAGAAGCAGAAAAGTCCTTGACGCTGTGTAAGCACTGCTCAGCAGTAACCAAAACATCCCTGTTATAACACTGTTTTCAGCACAAATCCAAAACATAGCACCATATGAGCTACTATGAAGAAAATTAACGCTATCCCAGCCAAAACCATTACAGAATGGTAGTCCTTTAACATGTATAGCAGGAAAATAAATATATTGAGGGCAGAATAACAGCAGAGGGAGGAACACAAATCAAAGGTCCTTTACAGTTCTCTCTGTGACAGAAAACAAATCTTTCTGCTCTACCCATTGCAGTTAACTAGATGAATTTTGTAGGACAAAAGAAGTTGAGGAGAATAAGTTCTCTGAAACCGAGAATATGCTGGCCCT
Source organism: Scopus umbretta (assembly GCA_013400535.1). Lineage (NCBI taxonomy): Eukaryota > Metazoa > Chordata > Aves > Pelecaniformes > Scopidae > Scopus > Scopus umbretta. Next base: position 9,788 of record VZTL01029763.1, read on the forward strand.
GACCCACTTCCCTCTTGTACTAAGACATATGATTTGAGCTTGGCCCCTGCAGTCCTGTACAAGGGGAAAGCTGATCTCTAAGACAGACATTATGAACTAAGACTGCACATCAAACAAAAGATGGCTTCTCCCACCTTCCGTGGTGGTCAACCATGCTGTTTTCAGATACTACCAGTACTATAGTCCTGCACATTATTTCCATTAAATATACTGTAGGTTTATTGATACAGCAGCTATTAATGTTCTTTGCAATGACATGATTGTTACTCTGCCAGGCATTTTGTACTAATTATGCCTAGTAATAATTGTGTTATGAAACACTCTTTGAATGACTGTTAAAAGCAGGGAAAGGAAAAATTGGGGACAATAAGTGAATTCTGGGTCCAAATTAAGAATTACATGACCACTAGTAACATCTCAGGAGTGTCTACTGTTCTTGCTTTACAGGAATGGCTACTGGTGTTAGTGAGCTTTGTTCTTTCTGTGGGCTACCATCACTACTAGAACTACAGCCTAAATAACAGGAAACAATGAGTGCACCAGTCTTCCAACAGTAAAAGCTGGCAGATGTTTCCATTTTCATTTCAAACATAGTGTTTCTTAAGATTAAAAAATAATTTACCTTACTTGTTTTTCTTTACTTTGTTCCTTCTGATCACAGCTGAAGCAGAAGACCTGAAATACAAAAAGAAAAGCTTCTTTAAATATGACTGAAAGCAGGGAATACCATTGATTCTAGTTTTCTGGCTTATTTCAAATATCTAAGATACTGTAATTGCTATGATTAGGCTCAGTTAACCAGTCAAACTAAATCCTTTTTAATGTAAATTAAGTAAATCATATTTAGACATCAAACTTCTCAGTTGTTATCTGAAAAATAATATCTATTAGACATCACTGCAGCAAAAACAGTTCACAAAGTATTTAGGATCAGTAATTTCTCTATAGAACCCTGGAGTTCACAGTGAATCTTCTTTAATTCCTCTTTCAACTCCTTCTTTTTAAAATTTTTTACAAAAAATAAATCTGAGAGAGGGATACAACCTCTGTGACATACCTTTAAAACTTTAATATTCTGTCTTACACTTTCACTAAGTGGTTTAATTGATTCCCTTTCCTTAATTACTGATGCACGGATTTTATGTACTGTCGAATGCCACCTGTTCTATAATCATTTTAATTATTGAATTGCAGCGTTGTACCAGCACATCTTCACCTTAGTTTAAAATGACAGATCTATTTATGCCTCTGTATGATCTTTCCTTGCATTAAGATCTTAACTGTCATAATACAAAACCAGAGGCCCTTATTTAGGAACCAGAGCAGGTTGTCATTTTTTCTTTATTTACTCTGTGAGGTTTGAAACAGAAAATAGTCAGATTACTTCAGGACAATTTTGGTTTTGAGGGTAACACATCTAAAAGTGGGGCTGGATGAAATTAGGCACGTTCATATTTTTTTAATCACTATTACTACTAAAATGTGGGGTCAGCAACAGAGGGAACTGTCTTGTTTTGTTTTCTTTAAATGTGGGATCAAAGAAAGCCAAAAACCTGGGGGAATCATTTCATACATTTCACTCCACAATATAAACTCATTTCTTAGATCACACCAAACAGCTGTGCATTGAGAGTATATGCTTATGGCTATGGCTGTGATAAAACCTTTGAAGAAAATCCCTTCTGTAAGCACATCAGTTGAGGAATATAGAAAAAATAATGTCTATCCCACACCATTAGTCTCAGTGCTTTTTCTTTAGTATGATACTATTTCATGTTTATCTACAAAAGCCTTTGTAAACATATTTTTTAAGAAGTCACTTTTGGTCACTCTAATGACTAGAATGTAGAATAAGTATTGCTCAGGATATGCAGTGAAACCATTATCAATAAATCACAATATGAATATTACAATTTTTAGACAAATTAACAAGCTTCACAAAGAATATTTCAGTTTCCAGTCTAGTATCTTGGCGATTCAGATGTTCACCTGTTAAGGTGAATCTCCCTTCACACCAACTTGAATATGATGGGCAGGTATACGTAATATAAAAAATCTCAATAAGAATGTGGAAAGGTGTAGAGCACATTCCTCAGTGGTGTATGTGCATTAGTTTAATAAAAGTATTACAGGAATGAATGAATGAATACATTAATATTCCATTCTCTCTATTCTTACAATACCCTTAACTATTTAGGTTGGACCACAGTCAGACAGAGGCAAAGAATGCCCTGCATTCTCCACATATATTGAAATGGAAAAGCTTCCCAGAAATTGAAATTAAAATCCTCAGCTCAGTTGACTATTTTGTTGTTTCATATAACACCAGAACAAGCTGTAACTTCTTCATTTGCTCTTTTACTGTATCATAGATTCACAGCACCAGCCTTCATTTTATCTGTGAACCTAAAATAATATATGCAGCTTTTATGCTGTAACATTAAAATAGGCTTTCCTGTGACTGCTACTGTTTTATAGCAAATTTTTATTTCCAATGTAAAAGTCTGGAAGTACCTAAATCTATAACATAAATCTATGAGTAAGACACAGGATAGCTAAGATGAAACAAAAGCAATTGAACAATAGGAACAAAGAGAATATTAGTTTTATGTCCTTGTCTTCCTCCGGGCCTAAACTCAAATCCAGGCTTGGATCATAAAAGAAAATTAGTTTGATCTTCTCATTTTGGCATCCATTTGTGGAAATCAGAGTATTTGAATGAAGTTAACAGTCCCTGGTCAAGGGAAACATGAAACTGAAAGTCCCCAAATGTTCAAAGCAAGCAGATGGAGGGTGTCCTGGAATAAATTGCCTTCCACCATTCCCTTCCTTGGGACCATATCTGACACAAGCCAGTGCAACTCATCTTCATTTTAGAGAGGGTGTAATAGACCAGATAAGTCTCAGGATGATAATTGGCTTAAAAATTATTAGCAGAACAGACCTGGCATTGAACATGAAATGGCAACATGTCCTCAAGAATATTTAAGAACTGAACAAACATATTCTTTAATGTTAATTTCAGTTTAACATTTTTAAGGACTGACAATTCCAGTTGCTCCTCATTTGAAAAATGCCTTAAAACATCATGAAATGACACAAATTAAATGGACCAACTCTTGTGATTTGTGAGCTTTCTGAGAGCAGTAGGTTAACTCCATATTGTGCAGCTGAGCCCATTTAAATTTAATCAAAGAAATTTTCTTCAGTGTGGTCTTCCTTTGGGAATTAAGAAAATAAGCTTTACAATAAGGAAAGCACAGGAGCCATCCTCACCATTTTTCTTTCCAACTCCACTATCCAATTTGCTGGATACTGTGAATACTTACAAGTGTATCTGTGGAGCTCATCTTCATCTTTCAAATCACAATATTTTTAGCCTCTTCAAGAAGTGGAGTTGAACCCAAAAGACCCCAGCCTCATTTAGTCCAGCAAATCACTTCTGCCTTTTGGGCTAGAGTGCTTTGACATCACTGAATCATTTCACTTGTGTGACAACAGCTAAAGGAATGTGGGCTTGGGAAAGGAAAAAGTTTATAACTCCATAAATAACACAAGCTCCATTTCCCCATTCTCAAAACTGATTTTCCTCTTATCTTTTATTCACATCTGTAGTGTCTAGTCCAGTCCTGCAGTACCATCTACTGGGGCTTTTCCTTAAAAGGGTTTGGGGAAGTATCCATCCATTTTCAGTCTGCAGACTGGGGAACCAACTATTTATACCTCTTACTCATGTCAAGTGGGGCTTTAAAGTTGAATTCCAAATCTTGGTACTTTGAAAATACAGCTGCAAGTTCACTTGGTATAACACAGTCCAATGTTATTTCCAATTAATTTTTATGAAGTGTGTGCCAAACAATTTAATAAAATGGTAGCACAATACCTTAAATAAGACAGTAGCAATAGGCCTGAATTTGAAAATAAGCCTGTGAGAATAAAAATAAGAGAACCAGGAATCAGAAAGAATCCACAAAACAGTATTTTAGACATTATATTTAAAAAAAGTGAAACTGGAATACTATTAGTTTAAAAAATATATAATCCACAAGCTTGAAGACATTTATTTTTTCTTTTTTTTCCTTCTACCTTACAGGAGACTTGGAGCAGAAAAATCATCATAGAATCATAGAATAGTTTGAGTTGGAAGGGACATTTAAAGGTCATCATGCCCAACGCCCCTGCAATGGGCAGGGATATCTTCAGCTAGACTAGATTGTTCAGAGCCCTGTCCAACCTGCCTTTGAATGTTTCTAGGCCTCTACTGCCTCTCTGAGAAGCTTGTTCCAGAGTTTCACCACCTCCATTGTAAAAAAATTCTCCCTTATATCTAGCCTAAACCTACCTTCTTTTAGTTTAAAACCATTACTCCTAGTCCTATCGCAACAGGCCCTGCTAAAAACTCTGTCCTCCTCTTTCTTATAAGCCCCCTTTAAGTACTGAAAGGCTGCAATAAGGTGTCCCTGGAGCCTTCTCTTCTCCAGGCTGAACAACCCCAACTCTCTCAGCGTTTCCACATAGCAGAGGTGCTCCAGCCCTCTGATCATTTCTGTGGCCCTCCTCTGGACCCACTCAAACAGTTCCATGTCTTTCCTGTGCCGAGGACTCTGGAGCTACGCACGGTAATCCAGGTGAGTTCTCACCAGAGCAGAGTAGAGCAGCAGAATCACCTCCCTTGACCTGCTGGCCACATTTTTTTTGATGAAGCCCAGGATACAGTTGGCCTTCCGGGCTGCAAGTACACATTGTCGGCTCATGTCCAGCTTTTCATCTACCAGTACTCCCAAGTCCTTCTCTGCAGGGCTGCTCTCAATCCCTTTGTCCCTCAGCCTGTATTGATATTGGGGGTTGCCCCAACCCAGGTGCAGGACCTTGCACTTGGCCTTATTGAATCTCATGAAATTCACACGGGCCCACTTCTCCAGCTTGTCCAGGTCCCTCTGGATGGCAACCCATCCCTCAAGTGTGTCAACTGCACCACTCAGCTTGGTGTCGTCTGCAAACTTGCTGAGGGTGCATTTGATCTCGCTGTCTATGTCATTGATGAAGATATTAAACAGCACTGGTCCTAGTACAGACCCCTGAGTGACACCACTCATCACTGATCTCCATCTGGGCATTGGGAAGTTGACCACTGCTCTCTGGATATGCTTACAGCATCTGACTCACTTTTCAAAGTATAACAGGAAACTAGATGGTAAAAATACTGGAAGTGCTTCATGGACTTAGAAAGGTCTTGTTGAGGACTTGGCCAGAAAAAAACATTCATTGTCCATTCTGTCTTACAAGGCCTATAGATGTTAGTAACGTTATTTTGTTACCATTGCTGATAGTTAAAAGGTGATGTGTACTTTCAGCCATAACTGTATATGCTATCTATCATTGTTTTTCAAGCATTCCAGTTCAGTCAGCCATTGACAGATGCTTTCTTTTCCCCCCAGGGCATGCTGTATCAACAGTTCAGTGAAATTGCCAAATATTTTTCATATTTTTAAAGGAAAAACAGTCCAAAACTGAGTATTTAATATTTTCCTTTGCTAATAAAAATAGAAAAGTTAGCTCCACAGAAGAAAGAATTATCGTGAACTGTGATCTCTGTTCAATGTCTACCATTAGCTAGTAACAAACAGGTTTTCATTTCAACTGCAGTTCTTATTTATGCAGGATAGATGAGAAGGGAACACATAGCATTTTTCACTGTGATCAACTGTTTCATTTTACTGTTTCTCTTGAACATGCATAAATGTATACTCCCTGAGTTGAGTAACTCCCCTAGGTGTGTTAAGCTAGCAGAAGAGATACAGATTTAAAATAGACTCAGACGTATCCCTTGCAGGGAAGCAAGCCACCGTGCATCAACTGATCCTTGGCAACTGTCCAGATATATGCTCTTAGCCCACAGCAAGGGCCATATAATTGAGATTGACTTAGCCCTCAGTAGGGTGGTGTGTGAGGACAGACAGTTCACACTGATCAGCTAATGCATGGTAACTTGTCCTCTACTGTTAAATTGGTTGCCTGTTTCAGCTCTATATATGATGGTGCACCAAGGCTTTATATAGAGCATTACTTTAATATACAAACTTTGCTTTGTGTTTGTGTAGTAAGTAGTACAGTGCTGCCTAGCCTATGATGTGGCTCCTAAACTAGGAGTCATAAGGTACAACATATATCACAAATACAAGAAGTAACTTTAAGCATAGAATTACTATATTTCACTTATGGAAGCAGAGCTTTCCTGATTTTACAACAGTGCAACAGGTTTTCATTAGAGTTAGCCTATGCTGGACATACACTAACTTTGAACAACCACTTCGCACATCTAGACTCTGTCTGTGAGGGTCATACTTATGACAGAAAACTTTTACATCATATTATATATTAAGCATCATTAATACTCATCCTTGAGGGAATGTAAGAAACATTCCACTGTACAAAGGGTATTCTGATATCAACAAGATTAATCAAAGAGAAATGTGATGTCATTTCTAGAGGAGAATGCAAATGCTATGCTTCTGAATTCCCTGTCTGATATGAAGGGGATTTTGAGAGATGTGGCCCAGAAATCCACCCATCTGATGAAAGTATTCAGTGAAATACACATCTTCACTTTATAGAGTTGAAGAGTAGAAGGGAGCAAATTCTGTCATTGTTCTGGCAGACTCTATTTAACAGGTTATTCAGATTCCACCGGTTACTTCTCTGAGTCCCGTACGTTGTGTTTGACTTTCAGAAAGGACATTCAGTCGTGATTTGAAGACTGTAATACAATGAGAATTCAAGCACTTCCTTTGTTCCAATGGTTAATCAATCTCACTTTTAAGAATATTGTGCCTCATTTTAATTTTAACTTGTCTGTCTGCAGCTCCCAGGCATTGGTTCAGTGTTCTGTATTTTTCCCCTGAAGATACTTAAACACTATAATCAAATTATCTCTCAGAGATTGTTCAGTCTCCAAAGGGCATTTTACGGTTCTTTTCTGTGCCACCATTCCAACATCCTTTTAAAAAACGTTGATACCAGAGGAGTGCATGATACTCCTGTACCAGGCTCACCACTGCCATGAGTAAAGATTAAAATCACTTTCCTGCTCCCATTTGTTGTCCCCCTGCCTATACACCAAAAGATCTACCAGTTCCTTGCTGCATAACACAAGCACAAGTTTGTTGCTTCTCCACTGTAACCCCAAATTGTCTTCCAAAACTGCTTTCCAAGATGTAGTACCCCATTCTGCTTGTTTTTCTGATTTTGTTATTTCCTCTCCAGTTCAAAGATAGTTTGTTTTGCAGTGTCTGTCTTAGATCAGAACATAATGTTATGGTATCATTAAGGACATTATTACCTCCATTTGGAGGTAGCAAATTTAACTAATGACAGTTGCCCTTTTGTCATGGTTTGACCCAGCAGGCAGTTAAACACCACACAGCCATTCATTTACTCCCCCACAGTGGGATGGGGGAGAGAGCAGAAAAAAGACAAAATTTGTGAGTTGAGATAAAGACAATTTAATAGGACAGCAAAGGAAGGGAAAATAACAATAATAATGATAAAAGAATATATAAAACAAGTGATGCACAATGCATCTGCTGACCGATGTCCAGCCAGGCCCCGAGCAGCGGCCCCTGCCCTCCCTAGCCAACCCCCCCAGGTTTTTTTTTTTTTTTGTTCAGCATGACATCATATGTTATAGAATATCCCTTTGGCCAGTTTGGGACAGCTGACCTGGCTGTGTCCCCTCCCAGCTTCTTGTGCACCTCCAGCCTCCTTGCTGGCAGGGCAGTATGAGAAGCTGACAAGTCCTTGACTCTGTGTATGCACTGCTCAGCAACAACTAAAACATCAGTGTGTTAGCAATGTTATTCTCATAATGAATCCAAAACACAGCCCTATAGCAGCTAATAGGAAGAAAATTAACTCTATCCCAGGTGAAATCAAGACACCTTTACATACTGAAATTCTGGACATGTCATAGGTATCTGTGCTCATATTACTATTAGAACCCTAGCAGATACAACTGTTACATAGATGCAAAGACATATCAGTAAAATAAAGAGAAAGAAAAAAATATATGCATGTATGCATACATACTTGTGTATATAAACACTCAAAGATTAATATATTGTAATATTCATTCATATTTACAGCTTTATGCAATTTTATTTTTACTATATTGACAAGTTTAAATTAAAAATTCTTCCTTTTTTCATACATCTCACATTTTATCATGCCATCTGCACTATGCAAGTGCCTGCATGCTTCATTGTAATTGTGTTTTCTAAGCAAAAAATATATACATTAAAATTATATTACCTGTATAGCTGCTAGAAGTTCTGGATCTGCAATCAGCAGCTCTCATTTAGGCAGGACTATGCATTTCTGCAGCTTATCATGGTGGTTTTGCGAGTTCAACTCCTTTAAAAGTGAATTATTGTGAAGATGTCAGTGGCATAGAGGAGTTTCTTGTGACTTCAGCTTGTAATATACTGTAAGAAATTACAGAATCTTAGTATTAGAAAAATACTGAAGTAAAATAAACTAACACCATAAACATATTTTATGAATTTTTTTTTTCTGGTTTGCATTTGGGTTTTTTTTTAATTATAAATTGGGTGGAGAGGAAATATTGTTACATTTCTGTATTATTTGTTTGGCCTGAGTTTCTTTACATTCATTGGGTTGGCTTTATCCCAAAGTAGGACAACCATATCGGGTGATTTAGGATAACATGCAGACAGACATGAGTTTAAACTGTGGCTTTTAACACCTTTTCTGCTGTATTATATACTGACTTCAGTATAATGTTCATGGTCCACAGAGATTTTGAGGTGAACTCAGATTTGATCCATTCATTCTTTTCATGTTCTCGAAGAACCAGAAGAAAGGAGCAGAAAAGACCAAGAGAATTACCACATAATGAGGTATAAAATAAAGAACAGCCTGGACTCAGTCCTTGAAACTGCTGTTTCCCATGTGCATAGTTAGATAAATTGCCAAATGATTCTGAAATGTAGATCTTGCCACACTACAAGACAACAACAGAAAACAACCCTACTAATTTGACAGAGGAAGATTCCTTCTGGACTCCAGAGCTGCCAAGCCTGATAGAGCCATTTCATTACTCTCATATCCTGCTCCAGACAAAGAAAGTAAGATTTATTTCATTTTTTGTAAGGAAGCCAATGCACCATCTTAATCAGATCAGCATGTTATTGTAATGAATGAATACATGACGTTCTGATTTTTGGCCCAGCTAGAAGAACCTGACAAGTAAGTAAACATCACCACAAATGCTAGAGCTATGCCTCACACATTGGGGACACAGACATTTGAAATGGCTCTGCTTATGCTGACACCAAAAGCAGGGTCTTTGGTGAGCACAGCATATATCCAACCCCTAAACCACTGCCGAGCTGTGAAGACTTAATGGTCTGCAGCTCCACCTGCCCAGGGACATCTGCAGCATCTCCTCTCTACAGTGCAGACCCAACCTCAGGTCATCACCTTTATCCTAGGAAAGGCTGTCGTTTTTTAAAGTTTACAATCTGAAATACATACTAAAAAATAGAGTATAAAAATACAAAACACAGAACATGGCTACCTGTTCCTAGCCTAATATATCAGAATTTCTGTGTACATAAACATAATACATTACACACTAGTTCTGTCCTCTCACATTCTTCATGGCCAGTTATTTAGCCAATGCCCAACAGATTGTTCCATTCAGGAAAACTGGAACTGTCTGAAAAGCAGAAAACATTTGGTAGAAATAACCTAATGAAGATAAGTGTTAAGACAGTGTGCTAAACTCAGTCCAGAACATAGGCTTCCAAACTGCTCTTTCCAGTTTGCAGTTGAGAAACTGTTTCAGACAACATAAAAAGCTGTATCTAACACTTTCTGACAGTGCCATACTGGTTAAGACTAACACAAAAAGGAGGTGTACATGAAAAGGCAAGGATGATTTCACCTTCGTTGCTATAAAAACTTTTAAGCTATCAAAATAACCAGAAAATTAAAACCCAAAATACAGCGAAAAACCAGCCAGCTTGCCTTCCAGCAGCTTCAGTTGGAAGATCAATGGGATCTTGACAGTATTGGTATCATCCACCCTTTACAGCTATTCAGATGTTTGTTTAAAGTGAATTAAAGGAAGCCAAGCTTTAAGAGTGAAAACAGAAATAACGATAATAGAACAACTCAATCAAGGGAACAAAACCATACTATAGTCCACAGAGAGTCCAGAACAGAAAGGTGTGCACTTACCATTGATCAGAGCAAATAAAACCCAGTGAATAAAGGTTAAATAAAGCAATAAGAAAGGTACCAAAAGCCACTGAAAATGACAAGAAAAAGGACAAGCTGTATACCTCCACAGACCTTTAAAAGAGGGCTGCCCAAGCTTTGTCTAGCTGATATGTATATTGACAACAAGCAGAGAACTAATCTGCATGTAACAGAGAGGGATTCAGCCTTCCTCCTTTCTTTTTGTTGGAAAAAGTATTGATTTAAAATTGGTGTTGCGTGACATGAAAAAAACAGCAAAAAGGTCTTCCCAATTCAGTGTCTGAAGGACTGAATACTGCTCTGCCTGCATCAATTACTTTCACAGTGGTTTACTTGCACAGTCCTCAGTGGGGGCAAAACCTGCCTCCAGGGGCAGGCACCAAGAGATCTGGATAAGGGGTCTGTTAGAGTTCACAGGCACTCTCCCTCTCTTTGTGCAATTAATTCCTCATAAATGGACCTAGGGGAGTCTCTCATCTTCCTTCCGCTCACCAAATGTCCATAGTAGAGATTAAACCCAATTCAGCCACTGCAGCAATCTTAAAAGTCTTGAAATTCAATTTTAAATGAGGAAAAATCATTTTTAAAAAATCAACATTTGTTTGATTTAGTCTTATAAAGTATACATAATATTAATCATTTGGCTTTATTTCATATTCTTTCATGCAATGTTGGCTTTGTAGAAAAAGCTTCCAAAATAAGTAAAAGCTTTACACATAACCTCATTTTCAAAACTTAAAAACTAATGTTCTAATGTTATATGGGATCTGGAACAATGGTATCTTGGATACATAAGATAAGATCTATTTTACAGGGATGCTAAAACCAGCACACGGTCAGACTTGCTCCTTCCTCAGCTCATCCTAAGGATGCAGCAGAAGCTCAACCATCAGTGCCAGGAGGGCTGGCAGGGTTGCTCAGGAACTTGGTGTGGTGCAAAAAATGGAGCCAGCAAGGCAGACAATAAAGCCATGTGGCCAACCCAGTGCCCAGTGTTAGATTTGTTCACTGGTGACTTTTTTTGTGCAGACATAGCAGTGCAAACATACCCACAGCTTTTACTTTGAAAAATCCAATGAGAACAAGCAGCGTGAGGAGTTATACAGCCTAATGCTATGCACCAATTACAAAATTAGGATGATCAGATGAAAAATAAATAATACAGTTGTTTACAGACTCTGACAGATCTTATTCCTCAGCAGAACATTTGTGAACTGAAGGAAGACTTCGGTGCCTAAACCAAAGGTTATCGGAAAAGAATGGAGAAAGTGGCAGACAAGGAGAGCCTAGCTGGTAGAGTATGCTTGGTGATGTAATAGAAAGAAGCCTTCAAGCCAATGCAGATACCTCATTCATAGCTCTCAGCTCTCTTTTTTTTTAATTTGTAATATCATTTGGTTTTGTTAGAATGAGGAAAAAAAAAAACATTTATTAGAATTTTCCAGGGGATTAAAAAAAACAAACCCAAACAAGCAACGCCTTTCTTGCTTGGCAAGTACCAACTCCTCAAAAGCAAAGACTTTCATAAGAACTGTCTAATGCAATGGGTATCTGTCAGAGTCCAAACAGCGTCCTGTTGGACACTCTGATCTCCTGCTTCTAACTTACTATGGTGACTCTTCCCTGTGTTTTCATGTCCCTGGAAATTAAATGTCTTGGAAGTTGACAGCACAAGAAACTGACTTGTCCCAGCTCCAAGCTCCAGCCCTTTCAGCTGCAGCTCAACTTTTCTTCCCTACGTGTACAAAAGGAGTATGCAGTTTCTTCAAAGTTAATTTATTCAGAATATAGTCTTTGAATCTCTTTACAAAACAGTCCTGCTTTTTTTCTCCCAAAAAAAGAAATATGTGGAGGCTCCAAGAGAGAGATATTTTGATTATCTTTTCACTCTTCAGCATTTTTGCAGGATTTTTTCCCCTCTTAGCATTACCTTTATTTTCCTGCATGGAATGTAGTTATCTTTAATTCTCTATGATATAATTTTATACAGGAACTCATTTCATTGTATAATTACAGATATTTAAAACATCTTTCGGTATAAATATGTTAAATGTTCTGAGCTCACCATATTCATAGCAGCTTCAGTCACAGCTGGCCATATTAATTGCTCTAATTTCTGCCTTCATTTCTCTCTCATCTTTTATTTTGTGCTTTCTCCCTGCTGGAGATAAAACTTTGCACTCAAAGTAATAGAATACTTCAACAAGAAAGAACAGTTGAAACCATCTCGTAAAGACCTTCAGTTTACCTAGTATCCACTGACTCAAGCGGGTCTCCAGAGGGCTTTGGTGACTGTATTTGCACCTGCAAATTATGACCTTTTTGCAGTTTGCACATCCTAGATCAGTAAACAGATGCATTGATAAACATCTGAGAAGGAAAATTCCTTTGGACATTGCTCATCTGTGACTACTTGAAAAAACTGTTTTGTCTGGTGCTTTTGGTGTAAGGGATAATTTATGAGCTACATCCTAGGAGGAGAGCCATCACTTCTGTCTCTTTCATCACCACAAACACATGAATCTGCTGGGACACAGGAACACCGTTGTGAGCAGAAGGAAGACAGCATCAACAGTGGAAATACATAATACATAAAAGTGACACGCACACAAAAGACCTATAAATCAGATAACAAATTAGCAACAAAAACAGGCAGCTTCCTTGCTGTCAATATCCATCATCACAGGAGCTACGGAGGCATTAGGCAGGCAATGTGTTGCTCTGATTCAGCAAACCTGCAAGTCCCTGATGGCACTCATTTGATGGTCAGCATGTGTAGGTATGATGGTTCTCCTCAAACACACAAATGAACTCAGAGGAGACTGCTCCTGCACAGAATTAGTGCCCTGTATATGGATTATTTTCCTTTGGCAGAAAGAAGACTTGGGACATTTATAGATGGGCTCATTCTATCTATCTGATGTAACTAATTCCCCAGCATTTTATTACCTAAATTTCCAGGTGATAACATTTATTGGTCTCTGAAGCGAGATAAAGAAACTGATGTGACTGTATCCATGTACGTATGTGAATATATGTGAGGAGAAGAAAAGAGACAGAGTAGGACAAGAGAAAAGACTTTCATATTCTTTTTTTTTTTCTTCCTTAAAAGCATATAATTTCAAATTATTTGTGTAATCCTTACATGTTTACATAGCAGTGAATTCTGCCATTCTATATAGGAAATTACAAAGAATAAATGAAAATAATAACCTCCTATTAGAGATAGAATTAACTGATGAACAATAGCTAAGCAGGAAAAAAAAAAAAGCATACATAGAACAAAAAGGTATCAGCCAGTTGGTAAACAAGTGTTTTATTCCATAACATACTGGATGATGACAAAAGCTGGTCTCTGTCCTGGTTTCAGCTGAGGTAGAGTTAATTTTCTTCCTAGTAGCTGCTATAGCGTTGTGTTTTGGATTTACCATGAGAATAATGTCAATAACACACTGATGTTTTTAGTTGTTGCTAAGTAGTGCTTACACTAGTCAAGGACATTTGAGCTCCCCGTGCTCTGCCAGCTGCACAAGAAGCTGGGAGGGAGCACAGGCAAGACAGCTG